>JAKSZT010053888.1:13121055-13299074 GCA_026826555.1 Tolypeutes matacus
CCCATGGATATGGTGGGTGGGATGATCCTGCCTGCAGATGCAGGCCCTCTCCATTCCCTGGGATGGCCATTTCCCATCGTTGTCTCCTCACCAGGTGAGTTGGATGAGTCCATTGAGCTGTAGGGTAGGAGTTGCAGCTCCACCTAGATTTCATGCACACCTGGCACATAGGTAGGCGGGAGGCTCCAGTCTCTGGAAGTATACCTAAGAAACTCCAGCACTTGATTCCTTTTTAATCCCTGTTCCAATCTTGTCTATTGGTAACAGGATGAAGGGAATGGAGAATTTTTGACTTTTGAGTCAACCATAGGACACATGATTTTCCATACTTTAACTGAAGGTATTTAAATAGTATCAATTCATTAAAAAAAACAGCCATGTCAACTGACATTTATTGAGCACTTACTATGAGCTGAGTGCCATTCATGCACGATCTCACTTAACCTCATTATTATACACATTTTAGGTGAGAAATTTGACTCAGAGAATAGCTTGCACAGGGTAACCACCTACCACCTGTCTGAGCTGTGTTTGAACCAATGACCATGTTCCTAATCACTACATGATGCTTTTCCGTTTATTTAGAGCTTCCCACACATTTGACTCTACTGCCAACCCAGGTGTTAGTAAAAACAGTACCTGCCTTTGCAGAGTTCATGGCCTAGTACAGAAGGTGAATGTGTGAATAGTAAATTATCAAAGCACTGAGCAGGAGAAGGCATTGCAGAGGCAGTGCAAGGACGGCTCAGGATTGCTGGGAAGAGTGGAAGTAGGGAGGCGGGTTGGTCACAGTGACACAATTCGAAGATAATGAAACCTAAACCTGGAGCAGCAGCAGTAGAAGTGATTTCAGACATTTCTAAAGTAGTTTTTTCAGGACATGGTGACTAGTTAGCCTAGGTGATGGGAGGCAGGAATTGAAGTTGGAAGCTCTGAAATTTAATGCTCCATCTGTGATCTTGGGGAACCCTGAGCCAGTAAATTCAAGAGTATCAACCACTCTCAACCATTCCCACTGTTCCAAATGGACAAATTGTTCTTTCTTTATTTCATGTTCTGAGGATCATGTTTAGCAAAAGCAAAAAGAAATGTTTCAAGTTAGGTGTTTTGTTTGTTTTGTGTGTGTGTTTTATTGATTTGATTTTGCATTTCCCACATATAGTCAATATGGCCAGGACACAGTTTAGGTAATCTCTGTGTTAAAATGTGTCCTCAGCACACTCCCGTTTCCTGCTGTGAACAGCCCTTTTGTATCCTTTCTACTTTGCCATTTTCACCCTTTCTCTCTCTCACTGTCTTTTTTTTTTCCTTTCCTCTTTCTCTTTTCCTCTCCTTTAGACCTCAGCAATCCTAATACTGCCAAATTTTCCTAATGGCCGCTGGGTTTTACTTTAGTAAAAATTTCCCTTTTATCAAAGATTACTTTCAGCCTTTGCTACTGAAACGTGCCTTACCCCTATTTATCTCCTATTGCAAATATATTTTCAATTTCCATGGGATTGAAATGGCAAATGTTTGGCTCTAGACCAGAAAATCACCTCTCCTCGTAACTTCTTAATCAAATTGGGATTGAGAGGAGAGAGAATAGATTTGTTTTAGGTGAAACTTGAATATTTAAGAATGCATCTAATTCCATTTTTGCTTTTATCTCTGAATGTGGCTTGTACCATTAAGAAATCAGTTAGGCATTAATTTACTAGAATCTTTAATGAAGAGATTATTTGGTTCTCCATTAATGCAAACATTCATAGCTTTTAAATTTATTATTGAGCATTAAAAGCATACTTCTTTTTTGCTTATTTTTCTTATGCTTACTTTTTTTAGTTTTCATTGGCTTCTTCAGTAAAAACACTTTCCATAATACATACAAGGACTTGTGCTTTAAAAAAATAAAAAAGAATTTCAGGTATTATTAAAGGAAATGAAATATTAATTCAAATGGTATTTATCACACTCCATCTTCGAAATAAAATAGGACACATAAGGATTTTTTTTTTATTTTTTATTTTTTTTTACCAGGAGGTCCCAGGGATCGAACCCGGGTCCCTCCATATGGAGATGGACGCCCAACCAGTTGAGCCACATCCGACCCCAGGATTTTATTATAGTAATACCAAGATAGCAGGGCTCATTATAAACAAAATTTTTCTTTTTACAGATGAGGCAAACTTTTAAATGACTTCTTTACCCCATTTCTTAGCCAAGTTCCTTATCTATGAATAGTAAATAATCCTATATATTGTCTCAACAAACTAGGAAGAAGAAAGGAAAATTTAAGTTCATTACCAACCAGACTTCTTAGGTTCTTAGTTTGAGATAGGTTATCCTCAGATTTGATCTTAAAAAGTTTGCTTTTTTCTGAGGAAGTATTAGTCATTAAGAATATAAGATTTCCTGATTATTAGCCAATAGGGAGCTTTTCATGACTGTTTCATTTTCATGTGTTTCTTACTAGTTATGTTTAACTTTACTTCTATTTCCCAGGAAAAGTAATTCTAGTTGCTTCATTAACTTAATACAATTTTAGTGAACCCATTAGAAATTATTTCAAGTATTTGTGATCTCCCAATTCTACTTTAAATAGGAAATTAGGACTGTTGTTTTAAAATTTCAAAGGAAAAAATGACTTCAAGTAGAACTGTACTTTAAAAAAAAAAAGTTTTTTTGTGTTTGGCCCATTGTACTCAGTGTAAAGCTAGAATATAAGAAATAAAAACACTTATTTAATGCCCTTAATGGCTTAGATTTGTGTTACCAATGAAAATCTAAAGCTGGTATCATACTTCAATATGTCTACTTTAAAGTATTTCCAACTCTGTCCTCCTGATAAAAGCTATATTTTAAAGAAAATTGAATTAAATTTAAAAAGTCATGAAATGAAAGCAGGTACTCAGTGTTGTTGTTTATTTTTCCCCTTTATTAGCTAAGATTTAGAATTATTTTATATATATATTTTTAACTTTCTATTTTGAAATATGCTCAAACTAAGAGAACAGTTGCAAAAATAATACAAAACCCATTAGATAGATGGATTGATAGAATGGTATGGCAAATGTGACAAAATAAAATGTTGGAGTTCACTGTCTTTACATATTTTGTGTGAATTAATTATTTTAATACTTTATTACATGTAGTTTTTTATAATTGTTAACCTTGGTCTTTGAAAGGAGTGTGCCTGTGAAATAATCTCCATTTATATTCATGGATTTGGTCCCAAGCGATCCAGACACTAACTATCTGCAGAAAGTCTAGTTCTGGGTCTTTAGGCATTTGCCGGGCATCACCAGCACAATTGTGCAGAGCGCCATGAGGACTGAAGAGATGAACAAAACATGACCTCTCTGTTCTAAGGATGTTTACAGGCTAAAAGAGAGACATACAAGTAATTAAAATACAAAACAGAAAATGATGACCTCCAGAGCAACATACAGCAGAGGGGAAAAAACACACAGGGTCGGCTCTTGGTATGTGGTAGGGGATTATGAATCAGGTGGAGCTTTGTAGAAGAGATGGGATTTCATTTTAGAATCATGGTTTCTTAGATCCATCACTAACCAATTTTAGACCTAATTATGTTTAGACAGTTTTGCACAGGTGCACTTTGATGTAATTACATTAAAATGAATGTGAGTGTTGCTCCTTTGTTTTAGGCCTGCTGTTTTCTTGCTAGACAATACAATCACAAATGAAATCTCTAATAGATTTATTTTCGATAACTGAGAAAAACGTTAAAGATTGGTGTATCAATCTACAGTCTATGATAATTTTTACTTGGGTTTTGATGCAGTTTTTATATTTTCTTTCTCAAAAGGAATTTTAGATTGTGTGCAGTATTACTGCTGATTAATAAATTCAGTATTACTCCTCATTTTCCAGATTAAATCTATTAATAATACAATTGCATGTATGCATCTGTGAATGATATTTTATGGAATATTTTTCTAATATTTTTAGGCAACATAAAAGGAGCAACAATAGTAGATGCCCTGGATACACTTTTTATTATGGAAATGAGAGATGAATTTCAAGAAGCAAAATCATGGATTGAAAAAAATTTAGATTTTAATGTGGTAAGTCACATAAAAGTTGCTAATCTCAGTTCATGTGGGTGAATTTATAGTGAGACAGATTATTATATTGTGTGGTACCCTAGCAGAAACAACAGGAGGAGGATATTGCTATCGTACTAAATTCTTAACTTGCTTTCCCTTACTACACAGATATATACCTTTGTTTTTTGTTTGTTTATTGTTGTTTTTGGCAAATTAAGGGTAAGAGAAATGAAATTAATGTTTATGTAGACCTACACATGTCAAGTATTCTTAATCACGTCCCACAAGAGTCCTGTGGAATGGGTATTACTTTCTCAATTTACAGATTAGAAATCTGAGCCTCAGAGGCTTACTTCAGACTTTACAGGCAGTTGTGTGCTGGAGCTATATTTTAAAACAGGCCTGCGAGTCCCAGTCCTCATGCATTTGCACTGTGTCATGGTACATTTATCAACAGCAGCATCTACTTTCCGGTAAAGAAGGGCTTCAAACTTTGTTAATCAAATATTTCTGTCAGTAAAAATTTTGACAATATATGTATGACATAATGTTTAAAATTTTGTACGCTTACTATCATTATCAGGAAATACCCCAAGACACACTGTGCACAAAAGGAAAGTTTCAGAATTAAAGATAATGGGCACTTCTACTACTTCCTGATCATTTTGGCTACTACTTGTCAGATCTGTTTAGATAGCTGATGTTTTACCTCATTATAAGGTTGACAAAGAGCTTGTTCTAATAAAAGACTGAGTGTTAACCCTGCCACTTTTGGTCATACACTTACATTTGCATTATTGGTGTTATTTTAAATCTGAAATTCCTTTGTCGAAATCCTTTTAAGCCTCTTGTCTATCTGGTCTAAGAGTTTGATAATATCTATAAATCCCCATAACCTGGCACAAGTAAAGTGTTGTGTGTTGAAAATAAGCAAGGACAGAAGGTTTCCCTGCTGACCCTTCTGCTTGTGAAGGGTCAGCAAATGAGGCCATCATTGTTGGTCAAAATATTAAATATTAGTAAAGCTAAGTATTTTCCTATCTCTTTGGACTAAAATAGTTATACATTAAAATTGAAAATTTTAATATTTTGTTCCTACTCCCTAATTGTCATACACAACATGGGTTGGATGCCATCACCTTAGAGGACAAACAGATAAGTCTGTGTTTAATCTGTCTTATAATTGAATCTATCATATAAAGGAGAAAGTATTCCAGTATAAAGGGACTTTGAAGATTAATGTATTCAGTCTTTTATTTCAAAGATGAGAAAACAGGTCTAAGGAGCTTGCAATTTGCTCAAGGGTATACAGTTACTTGATTGTAGTGACCTATGGTAGTTCTGAGATTACTGAAAGAACTAAGGATGAAGAATTAAGGCAATAGAAGCACATACTATTTCTATTTCAGACTTGTTCTCTCTTAAAAATACTATTGTCCTGCCTTATTATGGTAAGTTCAGGTTCCTACCTTCAAAAACCAACAGGTTTCTTTCCAGCTCTGTCTGTGAGAAAGAATAGTATTATTTCTTTCTCTCTTCTCTTCAAGAAAGGGTGGGAGGAATGAGTCCTCCATAATCTAATTAGTGATGGAAGACAGGAAAGTAGACTTAAGTGACACTAGTCCTGAACGTCCCTTGATTCTTGGGTGGGTGTGTCTGATAATTACAGCAGTGCTGCTCCAAACCTCCTCCAGAACTGCAGTGATTATTTGTTTTCGTGATCCTTGGTAGTCTGTGTAGATCTGCAATTGGCTTATTTAAAGCCCAAACGTCTCCTAAAGTAAGAGACAAGATATGACTGTAACAGAAGGCAATTGGTTGGCCTCTGAACACAGTAAGTGACATGAATATGTTCTGTGGGCTTCAGGGACCCTGTGAAAAAGCAGTGTGAATCTAGTGGGAATATCAGATCGTGTAGAAGAGAAGAAAATTACTCAGCTTCCTCACTTGTAAGATAAAGGAATTAGACTATCAATGAGTGATTGCTAAGATACTGAACTTTAAAGTTTTCTTTGATTATTTAAACTTTTTATTTTTGTTTTTCTAAAAAGATTTTATCCAATTAGTTGGCTTTTGTATCAAATATCATTTTAGCATACTTCTGTGTATTAGAAATCAAGATTAAAAATAAATGAATAAAATGATGATTTGGGGCTTTTAAAATATACTTTAAAAAAATCATAGTCACAGATCTCAATATCTATTAATTATACCATTCTTTTTTTCATTATTTTTTTTTTTAGGAGGTACCGGGATTTGAACCTGGAACTCATATGTGGGAAGCAAGTGCTCAACCACTGCGCTATACCTGCTCCCTAATTATACCATTCTTTTTTTTTTTTTTTTTTTTTTTTTTACCGGGAGGTGCTGGGGCTCGAACCCAGGTCCCTCCATATGGGAGACGGATGCCCAACCATTTGAGCCACATCCATCCCCATTAATTATACCATTCTTAATGTGAGAAGTCTTGAAATATATTTGTTGCAGTACTCTCTAGGTATTGCCATTATTTTTTTTTAATAAAAATGTATCAATAAAATCCAAATGACAGTGTTTCCCATAATAAAATTAGTAACAAATTCAAATTCAGAAAAGACATATTTTCTACTCTTCTAATCATTGCATTATAACTTTCTTCAGTTTATTGTTTTATAATTAGTTTTAATATGTCACTTATGAAAACTTGACTTACAGTTATTTACCTATTCTGCCCAGAGATTTGAGTGATCATTTCAACAATTATACAATTTTTTGTTTCCATTTATCTGAAGGAGAGATAAATTGGAAAAGCTTAAGCAAAAACAGAAAAAATATTTTATTTTTCTGGATAATATGCAGTATCATTAAAAGCTTGGGTACATGATTGCTTGTTTTTAAATTATTATTTTTTTCCTGATAAAAGTATTTTAACTGATGGTGTGAGAATATAGCAATAAAAAGCTAATGCATCCAAATTTATTGCAAGGGTAAAGTGTGAATGAAACTGAAATAGAAACACTGTTGAGAGTTGGTTTGCCCTGTCCTGCTCCTGAGTATAAACATATATTATAGTCAAGAAAGATTTTGGTTTTATGTAAAATATTCAGTGTGCATCACTTAAAGGTGTGAAGTAAATGCTTTTTATTGGTTTATACTGTCATCAACTAAAACTCATTTAATTTTAATTAAGGCATAGTAAGTTGATTGAATTTGTGTAGTTGGTAGCACAAAGTTCAAATGGCTGTAATAACTGATTTAAAGGAAATCACTGACATAATATGTTCCTGGGAAAAGGAGCAAGGCTTCACAAATGGAGCTTCATTTTCAGTTCAAGTATTTGCAGAGGCACTCAAGTATGGGCAGAAGACTCCAATGGAAGAGATTTCTGGTTTTAAGTCAGACTAATCCTAGAGACAAAGAATCTAAAACTGATTCTTTTTTTTCCACCACCATGTAAATTTATTATTCCAGTGGCACTGATACAGCTGGAGGGACCCGTGGAGACACCACACAGGGCTTCCTGCCCCCGAGTTTCTGTCCGTAGAGAGAGCCGCCCGCTCAGTCCTGTCCTTTCTGGAACCCTCTAGAGGCCGTTTACCCGAATAAACCTCCCTCTTCCTCTTAAGGCTCTGTGGTCCCAGCATCTTCCAATATCAGCTGTAGGCTGGGGATAAGTCTTATCTCTCTCCCACGGTTTGTTTCTCTCTGGGCTCAGCTGCTCTGCTCTCTCCACAAGGCCAGCTGTAGACTGTCAGGCTAATGGCTCGTCTCTCTTCCTGGGACCTCTGCCATGTCTAATGGAGCCTTCTCTGTGTGCTTACTTCCCTGGCTCCAGGATCAAAACTCCAACTAACTCCACTGCCTTGTCCTTTTCTCCTACTGATGTGGCCCAATCAAATCCTTAATCATAATGTAATCAAATAACAGTGAAACCTCTGAATCCAGTACAGTACAATATGCCCAGAGTAACAGACCAGTTTACAAACATAATCCAATATCTGTTTGTAGAATTCATAAACAATATCAAACTGCCACAGATTCTTACACGAGAAATATTGAAAAATATCCTTATCAATGAATTTTTTAGAATATATAAAAATTTTCTTCAGATAATGATTTATTATATAAACCCTCCATAAAAGCCAATGCTGTATTAAAATCATCCTTAGAAAGCATTTTTCTACATTGAAGTAAAGTGATGTCTTGGTATGCAGGGCAGAGCTTTGAGAATGGCAGAGGCTAAAAGGAAAACTTGTTCCAGATACTGAGAGGGTACTGAGACTGAACTCTGGCCAGCACAGGGGTATGCCTTTGTCTGTAATGAGCAACACATGTTTTAGATAACAGAGGACCAGGCAGCAAAAGTGACTGTTTATTTTCTAAAGATCCAGACTGTTTGCTTATCCAGTCAAAATGCCATCCTACTTTTCAAGAAAATAAGCTATAGGGTTCCCTGTTGGAAGGATGTAAATTGACCTCAAGAAGCAACTTTGGATCTTCTGAAATGCCTGAATGAGTACTTGACTTGGTCCAGAGTTCTGTCCCACAGAGCTTGAATGAAGTGACTTTTGTCTCAGAGTTGCTCCTGAAACAGGTCTGTTTTGGAGCAGCCATACATCCCCATGGATGCAGATTAACTAAGTTAATTATCCTGTTGAATGGACTTGTTCAGTGTTTTCCATCTGAATGCTAAGGAGTGCCTACCCAGAGTGATGATTTGGATTTTGGCTATAAGAGGACCCTGAGCTGCTCTATCTCTAGTAATTAGTGGTAGATTGACCTGCTACTTCTGGGCCTGCATGGTAAAACCAACTTATTAACATAGAAATAATTTCCTACCTTTGGGGCCCAGAGAACTTGTACTCTGTTAATCTTAAGAGATTTATCATGTTACTTAGTAACACAGAAACTTAGTTACTTAGAAACTAAAAGCTGCTAGAACACATCATTACACTGAGTTACACTCTAATATTGCAATTTAATCTATTAAGCAGACTTTTATACTTACTCCTAATCCTCAAAATTTAATACAATACACACTTTAAAGTACCATTTATAAAGTGTTTGCTAAGTCTTGGAATAGGCAAGGCTTTTTATTTTTTTTAAAGATTTATTTTTACTTATTTATCCCACCCACCCCCACCCCTTGCTGCTTGTGCTCGCTGTGTCCATTTGCTGTGCGTTTTTCTGTCTGCTTTCTCCCTTTGTTGCATCATCTTGCTGCACCAGCTCATGTCACACGGGCCAGCTTGCCTTCACCAGGAAGCCCTGGGAATTGAACCTGGGGCATCCCATATGGTAAATGGGAGCCCAACCAATTGAGCCACAGCTGCTTCCCCAATAGGCAAGGCTTTAATCAAAGGTTTTAAAAAGTCTCATATTCCTAAAATGTTTCTCAGTAAGATGAAGCATCGTCATTGCGTGGGTGAGTGGTGGAACAGTTGTCATTAAACGTGGTTACTGCCCTGGATTGTAGTGGGGCAGTTGTTACTAAAGCATGCTTGCTTCTCATGTATGATAGTAACCTGAGAAATCCGGCTTATAATTCACTGAGGGAGTGGAATAGCTAGCTAAGCAACAGCCTGTGATTTCAGAGCTCAGAGAAGAGTCCTTTTTGAAAAGAATCTATTACGCTTTGAGTTCACCCTGAAGGACTTGAAGTAAGTAGTTTCATAAGAATTGGGATCAAACACTCAAAATAGAATTAAAATATTTCTGAAAATAAAAGTTCCTTTGCCAAAGGTCTTTTTCAATTTAATGAAATCAGATCTGTTGTGTGGGGTGGGAACATAAGATGAAAATTAAAGAGAATTCTGGTACAAGTCTAATTCTAAATAATTATCTTAAGCTTGAAGGTCCAGAGAAGCAACTTATCTAGGTCTCTGGGAAGCTTGTGCCTCCACAGTTCTCCAATCAAAAGTAAATTGTGAATCTAGAATATAGGGTACCAGGGAATGGGGTGAAGTAGAGAATAGAGAGTTAATACTTAAAATGTACAGAGTTTATATTTGGGACAGTGGGAAAGTTTTGGTAATGGATGGTGGTGATGGTAGCAAAACATTGAAAACGTAATTTCCAGCGGAGAATTATATATTTGAGTATATTTGAATGTGGTTAAAAGGGGAGTTTTTAGGTTGTATATATATGATACTAGAATAAATTTTTTTTAAATCCATAGAACTGCGCAATACAAACAGTGAACCCTAAGTTAAACCATGGACTATAGTTAATAGTACGATTATTAAAATATTCCTTCATCCTTATAACAAATGTTCCACACCAATGCAAGGTGTTAATAATAGGATGGTATATGGGATCCTGTATTTTATGCATGATTGTTCTATAACCTTCAACTTCCCTAATTCAAAAAATGTAAATTGTGGTTGTATCTATTCCAAAGCCTAATTCTCATTGGTTTAGCCCATAATTTTACTTGCTGCGATATATTAAAATAGGTCATTTTATAGATAATTTTGATGAATAAGTTTCTTATAAAAATACAGTCTAGGGGAAGCGGCTGTGGCTCAATCAGTAGGGCTCCCGTTTACCATATGGGAGGCCCCGGGTTCGGTTTCCGGGGCCTCCTGGTGAAGGCAAGCCCACCCGCACGGCGTGGTTAGCTGACCCAGCGAGCACAAGCAGCAAGGGAGGGATAAATGAATAAATAAATAAAATCTTTAAAAAAAAAAAAATACAGTCTAATAAATTTCTCAGAATTATTTAAAATGTTGTCTTATCTCATGTGAGGAGATTGGTTCTTCAGGCAGGCATTCAGAATCAGAGATCAAGTGTCCACTTTCCCCATTGCCCAGATAGGATTAGAATCTTTGTGCCCATGAGCTCATGATATTTTGTTTTGCAGGAAGCTATTCCCAGTAGAGAGTGGAGCATAAAAATAATTTATAAAAGGGGAGGAAGCCATACAAAATAATTTATAGAATTTGGCTCTTTTCCTCCCTTTTGGCAATATTTATTACTTTATCTCACAATTTTACATATATGCACAGTAAAGCATAAAGCATAAAAAAGAAACGGATAAGCTTTAGGTCAGAATAATCAGTCTAAGACATCTATGACAATAGTAGAAATTAGTACTCAGGTCTGATTTTTCCATCATTTTTTAAAATAACTTTATTTCAAATTCAAAAAAATAAAGTAACAGAAAAAGGCAGCTCAACAAGTTATAGAAGCATTATTCCTAAAAAGTTCTGTCCAAGTCGTTATATCTCATCTAATTCCAATTGCTAATTCAGTTGTTCCTCTAGCATTCAGAAAGATACACAGATGAACACAGCTTAGTTAAATGACATAGTCAAGTCTCCTTATTAATGAAAAAAATGAAGAGAAGAAAAAACCTTAGTCATATTCGTATCACACAAAACCAAACCCCATATTCTTTTTTAAACTTTAGCGTTAATATAGTACCAAATTTATTTTGCTACACAAACATTTACAATGTTATTGTTAACTATAGTCTATATATTACATTAGTTATATTTTTCCCATGTATCACCACATTCTTAATACCTTGTAAAAGAAAATTCCTGTATTTATATTATTAGCCACAATCCTCATCCACTGCCAAAAAAATCATTGTTATACAATGATTGAATTTAGAGATGAGTCTGGTTAATTACATTCTTCTTTGATTTAGCAGCTATTGCTAGAGGAGAATTGAAATGAAAGAACAGTTTCTCCAATTCACATCTTTTTATGGGTAGGCCTTTAGCCAAAAATTTCCAGCTTCCACTTGCTCATCAGTTGTGATAATACTAATAAATGCATGCAATAGAAACAAAAAGCCTGGGTCTACTTCTCAAACCGGCTCTTCACATATGTCTGTGTGCTAGAAGCCACAGAATGCATGCAGTGTGTTCCTGGAATGCAGTCTTACTTAAAGAGTTGAGAGGGAAATTAATCTTATATCAAAACAAACACAGATGAACTTTACTGCAAAGTTCACATGACTTGTTAGGAAAAATCACACAGGATTTTAGTGACAGTCTTCTTTGGGCTCCCCCCTCTATATACTGCCCTCTCCCTGTCCCATCACCCCCTCTGTCATTAAAGTAAGTCAGTGGAAATTTTTTAAAGCATCTCAAAAGGCTCTGCATGAATATTCATAGGAGGAATATTCTTATTTAAGCTTAATATTATTTTAGTGGAAACCTGAATAAGAAGTGCATAAAAACTACCTAAAACCCTCAGATTATAGACATTTACGTGTGAAAACCCAGATATCATATAAGTATAGTATATCAAAGCCCCAAAAGAAGCTTCATCAGGGTAATCATATTCCAAAAGAGGGTTTTTAGGCATTGAGAAATATGACCACCGTGAGGGTCAGAGAAGTTGTATTTGCATTGTGGAGTTTATAATAATATGATTCGAGAGTTTCTGGTTTTCCAGTAACCCCTATAGAAGGGAAGCTATAGTTTATTTGGGCTTAACTACTGCTGCACAGTGATAAAGGCAGTAACTGCCCATTGTCCTGCCTGTGCCAGGTATTGTGCACAGAGCCTACATTCATGAAAACACTGCTTGTAAAGAATGCATTATCCCTTTTTACAAATGAGAAAACCAAGACCCTGAGAGAGTACCGTGACTTGCCTGAGATCTCAGGCTCAGGCAGCTCTCAAGCCAGCCTTCAATCCCATGTCTTTCTGAATCTAGGTCAGTATTTTCATAGTCTGCTACCCAGTATAGGCAACCAGTTTATTATGGTGAGAGAATTTTTATTTTCTTGGCCTTTTTCACCTAAGGGGGGAAGGAACTTGATAAAAATTTAGGTGAGCTGTAAAGAGTAACTTAAAGTCTCTAAATTTCAATCTTCTGGCTAAAGCAGAGTATAGTCCAGGATACTGAAAGAGCTCTCAAGGTTTCTAAATAATTTAAATTTAATTTTGAAAACAAAATAGGGAGAAAGAATTAGATGTTGGAGATTCAAATGTAGTTCTAGTTTTCAAGAAGGGGATGATGGTGATGCTGTGAACTACTGAAGATGAACTTGTGACATTCCTGAGCAAGAGTTTTAAAGACAAGTCTACAGCAATTGCTGGGAACCTGCAAGGATTCACTAACAAGCCTGATTTCCTTCTTGAACAGGCTCACTGTAGTATTAGATCCATGAAATTCAAAAGACATAGCAGTTGGCCTTGAGCATGGCACCTCGCAAAGTCATCTCTCAATTACAGACAGCATGAGATTATAAACAGATTTAGGTTCTAGAATACATAACTGGATCAATAACTGGTTGAACAACTGTACCCAATAAGTGATTGATGTTTAGCTGAAGATCTATTTCTCATCCTATTTGACATGGCTCAGTCTTCCATCTTGAAATAATTTTTATCAGCTGTCTATATAGAGAACCTGGTAATCCAAAATTTTTGCTGGAGGAAGAGAGAGTGCTTAGCTAATAAACTCATAGCCAGAATAAGATTATAAAAATCATCTTAAGAGGCTTCAATAGGCAGAAATGTGAGGGACTGTCCTCAGGGTTAAAAACTCAAAAACACAAGTACATATTGAGGCCAACATGATTTGAGGATTTAAATTAATTAGATTTTATTATTAGATATTATTCTTAGGCAAAAGAAATATAGCTGGGTGAGCCAAAACAAATGAATGGATTGCCCTCCCTTTTTCTGAACAGTAATCGTGTGGCCTATAAAAGGTCCTACCAATATGTATATAATACTCATTCAATACATCTCAAAGATAAATTGCACCAATGTAGAATGCTTTTAATCAAATTATATAGTAGGTACATGTTGTAAATAATGAAACATAATTAAACAAATTCACCAAAGAGTCTTATTGTATGATGTTTTTGCCTAACTCTGACCCAGTAATTCTCTTTCCTAACTAGTTTTAGAGAGAACATATGGGAATAAAATGAATGTATACATCTTTATTTTTCTTGAAATGTCTTCTCCACTAGTAAGTAAACTCTGTGAGATTGAGGATGCTTTTGGTCTTTATTGCTGTGTCCTAGGACAATGCTTGACACATAGTAGTTAATTAAAATATTGGCAATAATTATATATTTATATATATAAAGAGACTTGGTAGGGGAAGCGGCTGTGGCTCAATCAGTAGGGCTCCCGTTTACCATATGGGAGGACACGGGTTCGGTTCCCGGGGCCTCCTGGTGAAGGCAAGCCCGCCCGCACGGCGTGGTTAGCTGACCCAGCGAGCACAAGCAGCAAAGGGGGGATAAATAAATAAATAAATAAAATCTTTAAAAAAAATAAAAATAAAAATAAAAAAAAAATAAAGAGACTTGTTGCATTATCATGTCAGTAAGTCTCAGTTTCTTCATCTATAAAATGGGCATAAGAATAGTAATTACTCCATAGGGTTAGTGTGAGTATTAAAAGTCATAGTCTGGGGAAACGGATGTGGCTCAAAAGGTTCGGCGTCCGTCTACCATATGGAGAGACCGGGGTTCGATCCCCGGTACCTCCCGGTAAAAAAAAAAAAAAAAAAAAAAAGTCATAGTCTGTGTAAACACATTAGCACAGTACCCAGAACATTATAAATAGTAATACAAGCAAGCTGTTATTGATCAAAATAAGAGCTGTTTCAGCAAGATATAACATACATTAATACTATCACCTCCTTTATGCAAAGACGAAATTTCTTATCAGGTGTGATCATCCCAGACCACAGGTAGAAAGTTGGGAACCAGGACTAGAAGCCACATCCTCCAACTTCAAATCCTATTTGAATTCTAGTTATCCTTCCCTACCATGATGTGAGAGGAATGCTAGAATAATGCTGAGATACCAGCCAAAGTGTAAAGACTGACTGGCCTTTCAGGACAAAAAAAGCAGGCAAGGGAATAAAACAGAGGGAGAACACAGAATAGAAAAATAATAAGTCTACAAACATTTTCATATTTTTTACTCAGTCAAAAAATTTTTGTTTATCTATTTATGTATATTTTGATACCATTAAAAGAAGGCACTTATTTTCCTTGTATATAAATCCCTCTGGGCAATCACATAAAATATGAACAAAATTTAAATATTTAATGCACTTTCTTACAATAATATTTTCCAAATTGTGTACTACCATTATTATATATGAATTTCCTTTATTTTGTTTCCATAGAATGCTGAAGTTTCTGTTTTTGAAGTAAATATACGCTTTGTTGGTGGACTACTCTCAGCCTACTATCTGTCTGGAGAAGAGGTAAGAAGAAAAGTGGTACATAAATGTGAATTATAATATGGAAAATTGTATTTTTTGGTAAAATATGCCTTTGTGGTATATGGAGAATCCATTAAATTTTCGTATTTTAATGGACCTATAGCTTACACCAAGTTTTTTATAATGTGTACTAATTAAATGTGCAAGCCAGGGAAGTTTAGCCAACCCTGTTGTCAGGGAATGTCAAGCAGTGTCTTTGGAATGCTTGGCTCCATTATGTGTTGTGTGATTACAACTATAAATTACCTATGCCTATGGGACAAATTAAAGCTGTTTAGTAGTGTCAATCTTGTCGGCAAATTTTTTTTTCTTTAAAAGATATTTTAATGTTGGTCTAATGTTTGTCTAACAAAAACTTTTTAAAATGAAGAAAGCATGGCAAGAAAATATATAAATTATGGTTATTTAAGAAATTGAGGGGATAAGTGAGATACTCAGCTTCCCATTGAGGGGTCCCACAGGAAACCTTTTGGAAAGGGCTTCAGTGCTCTTCCAGGGTGGAGCCTTAATTAATTATCTGCTGCTTGGAGCCAAGCAGGAATTTTTAATTTAGCTGCCCTTGGTTGATATATTAAGAAAGGATTTTATCTCATACTCATAAAGAGCACTGATGCTATTTCCTTGAAAAGTTTTGGACAACTTTATGAATTATATATATATACATAAATCCACTAAGAGTTGCTGGGATGGACTTCACCTTAATGTTAACACTGTTAAAAGCTGATATCAAGGAAAGACAGCCGCATGTTTCGATTGCGTGCTGCTCAGATTTGCATTAGCCTCAGCATTCTGGCTGAGGGAACCGTAGATCGTACCCAGTGTAGTGATTTATGTGTTTCAATGCTCCTTCCAACAGAACAATAAATGTTTAATGAGAAAAGCTGCTTGACTGTGTTCCCGTCTCTCAGGTAGTTCCCTGAGATAATAAGCCCCCGTTATCTTACAGTCTCTCTCTCTTTAGATTTTATTCTACCATAGATCTTCTCAAATAATCTAGGTGACTTCTCTATTCCCCTCTATCTGTCCTGTTTAAGTGTTAGATTCTGGTCTTCATTATGGACTCGGGTCCCTTCACAACCAGGTCATGAGGCCTTCTGTCGTGTTATGCCTCTTTATTCCTTTTTCCAATCCCAAGTAACTTTATTTGTTCAATTTTGTTTAGGGTAGACTAAGCATTATGCCAAGAAAGTCACGTTTTTAAAAGTCATACTTAGGATTAACTGAAGTTACTTTAGCCAACAGGTGTCTGCGTTTAGAATAACTTGTCTTCTAGCATCCAGAGCCTGTGTGTTCTCTTTGCTTTTGACATGGCACACTTAGGATGACCTTGGTTTTAACTTTTTCCATAATGTATGTGGAGGTGAGACAATTTGGAGGAAATGAAAATTACATCCTTCTGTGTCTGGGCTCAAATTGGAAAATTAAATATATTCTGTAAGAAAAACAAATGTTTCTTATAAATATGCATAATATTTAATTAGAATGCTTTTAAACTCATAACTGTGTTAAGTATATATACATATATGTGTATACATGTATATATACTTAGAGATATATATGTATATATTTCTCATTATACTTCTTATAGATCTTAGCTATGTGTTTATATAAATATACTTACAGATGTTATAGTTTGCCTGTAGATAAAATAGTTTGTCTAGGAACTTGTAAGGGTATTTTTAAAATCTGTATTTATCTAATTTTGTAAACAAAAGGATACAAAGAACACACCCCCCCCTGCAAATAACTATTCCTCTAGTATATTTTCTTTTGTCCTTATTACTCTGCAAGCATTATTTTTATTATATCTAGATTTTCTATAATATTTTAATTTTTGTGATGAAAAGATATTTAAGATATTTCCTTTCTTATATACTTTTGTGTGTTTCTATAGAATACATTTTAATTGTAGTTCATACAGATATGTCTTCTTAGCAAATTTTTTCCTTAACCATTCCCTAAATGTTGGATAGTTCGATTATTTCTGGTTTTCCCATATTTTGAATAATGTGGTTGTAATCAGTCAATAAATATTTATCCTCTAAAGTGGGATTGCCAGGTGAAGAGTGACTAGTATTTGTTGTTTCCACAACATCTCCTGCCTCTTTCTGTTTACTTGTCACTGACAATTGCCTTTCATTTTATTGATGCAGTAAGGAATGTGACCAGGAAAAATTATTTTGCTCCGGGTCTGTGATTGAGCTACTTGTCTCCATATCAAAATGAAAATCCAAGCACTCATTTAATAGAAAGAACACCAACATGGCAAAATTACAAATAAAATGGTGTCAGATCATTAATAAAGTTCTATACCACATTTTTATGTAGAAGGAGGAATTTACTAACAGATTCTAGGAAAATTCATCTTCCTAAATTATCTCATAGAGGGGTTATGAACCACCATAATTTAACATTGTGGGTTCATCACTGAGGTTCAAGAGTATTTTTTAGACCATCTTGTAAATCACCATCAGATAGTTATAGACCCACATTAACATAAGCACGAAATTTTAAGTTTATATTACAGAAACAGGAGAGGAAGTACCGCTGATATGTGTTACTTCCTTTGGGAAAGTCACAGTTAGAGAAACTGGGTAAAATCAAGAATTCCTGTGGAACTCTATCTCATCAAAAGAATAATAGAATCATGAAATACTTGTAGAAAATAATATTTTTAAAATGTAAGCTTTGATTACAGGCATATACTAAAAATTTTAAACCACCTTAGCTCAGTTTTAAAATTTTGCAATAAGGAAAGTCTCAAGCTTCAAGATTTTCTGACTATATAAGAAACTCAGACTACCACAGGAATTACAAACAGATAGGATAGAGATAAGATGAATACTAAATAGGAATGATCAGTATTTAAAAAATAAAAATAGCAGAGATAGCAGTGCTCTATTAAAAGCTCAAGAGGAACTATATAATAGAAGGTAATATTAATAAAATAATAGAATCTAGAATATTATTACCTAAAATATGTTCTGCAGACTGGTAGTTTCTTTTGATATGACAGGATATATAGGATTCCATGATAAATACGTTTGGAAAAAGCTATACCTTATAGTTTTTCTCAGAAATTCACAATGCCCAGAAAAAAAAAAACTAATTTTATTTATCCCTGTGTTTTCCAAACTTACATAACTGTACCCCTCCCCTCTTTTTTTTTTTTTTTTTTTTTTTTGGTTATATATATATATTTATTTGCTTTATAGTAAAAACCATGGCTATATTGAGCAGAAAGAAATTCAATAGAACAATTGTATTAGTCAGCCAAAGGGGTGCTGATGCAAAATACCAGAAATCTGTTGGCTTTTATAAAGGATATTTATTTGGGGTAGAAGCCCACAATTTACCAGATAATAAAGCTCAAGTTACTTCCCTCACCAAAGTCTATTGCCACATGTTGGAGCAAGATGGCTGCCGACATCTGCATGGGTTCAGGCTTCCTGGGTGCCTCTTTTCCCGGGGCTTGTTTTTCTCCAGGCTCAGCTCCCTCTGCTATCTCCACAAGGCCAGCTGTAGACTCTCAGGCAAATGGCTTGTTTCTCTTCCTGGGGCCTTTTCTCTTTCCTCACAACCAACTCCTCTGTGTGCTTGTTTCCCAGGGCTCCAGCTCAAAAACATCACATCAAAAAACTCCAACTGTGTCCTTTGCCATGTCTTTTATCTGTAAGTCCCCACCCACTAAGAGGCAGGGACTCAACACCCTGCTTACGTGGCCCAATCAGAGCCCTAATCATAATTTAATCACACCCAAGTACAGACCAGTTTATAAACATAATCCAATATCTATTTTTGGAATTCATGAACCATATCAAGCTGCTACAACAGTGATGCCACAGAATCAAGGAAAAGTTTGAAGAACAAATTGTCTCAAATTGCCACAGAATATTTCTATAGCTCGACTATCACTCCGGGCCATCCTATAATGAATAAGCCAGACTATTTCTTCTACCCTTGTCTTAGTCTGCTCAAGACATAAAGTTCTAGGAGAAAGAGGCCAATTGGCAGAGTTTTGGTCACAGGTGGTCCCTTGAGGGTCTTGGGGAATGAAAGAGAGGATATGATATAAGAAGTTGTCAGTAGGTTTTAGATTCATTGTCCCAAGAAGACTGAATAGCATGAAGTATAGAAAATTCCTAAACAGGAAATGGCTGTGTGGAAGGGTGGGAAGAATAGAATCTTGGCAGCCAAAGAAGGTG
This sequence comes from Tolypeutes matacus, assembly GCA_026826555.1. Lineage (NCBI taxonomy): Eukaryota > Metazoa > Chordata > Mammalia > Cingulata > Chlamyphoridae > Tolypeutes > Tolypeutes matacus. Next base: position 13,140,509 of record JAKSZT010053888.1, read on the forward strand.
TAAGTTCACTAGAGTCAATAGTAAGAGTGTCAGAGGGGATAGACCAGCCATATGAAAGCTGATAATTAAAACTTTTCCTGATTTGAATATTCTGTAAATTAAGAGAGAACACTCAGAACTACCAGGATATTTAATCCTCAAAGCAAACATTCTAATAGGTTTTAAGCTCATGAACTGAAAAAACAAAAAGCCAACTACAGGAAACCAAAAGGATTGAAGAACTAGCTTTCAATGAAAAAGGTAATGAGGACATCTGATCCAAGACTGGGCAAACATGTAAACAATTTTAAAAGTATAGATTCTTACGAGAGACCAGTTTACTCTGCCAAGATATCCTTTCATTTTGAATGCAGCAGGAGGATTTTTCTCCAAAAGAAATCCACTGCTCCAGACACCAGTACAAAAGATTGCTGAGGGAGACTTACTGAAAAGGAGAAGTAGCGAATGCCTCCAAACACAATGACGGGAGAATGATGGAAATATAATACAAGACCTACCTGACTTATGGGAGAGAGGTTAGGGATCAAGTTTAAGAGTATCAGGGGGGGAAACTCCAGCCAGGGAATGGGCCTAAGGAGTGGAGAGGCGAGAGATAAGATTAAGAATGTGAGTTTAGTGGTGAAAAGACCTATTTCATCTCATAATAGGATTCAGACATCTAGGGTGTTTTTTGAGTTAGAAATGCCCATGTTTGTTTAGTAATGAATGTTCATAAAAGGGTTTAGAAGTCCCTTAGAAAATTAAGATGTAGTCCTGTGGTTACTTTTCAAATTCACAGTGCTTGCCCAGTGTACGTGAGTTTAAAAAGTCATCTCCCAGACCATCTTTCTGTCTCGTTCTGCAAAGAAATTAAAATAACTTGCAGAAAATATGCATCGTGCAAAATAGAGCTGTGGAAAAACAGAGTGAAGTCCCTTGTGGAGCTCATATTTTAGTGAGGAAATGTAACTCTCATACAGCCCAAACTGTAAAATTTGAACAGACCTGTAAGAAAAAAGGTTTGTATTTTGGTTTGTTAGTTTTGTTTTTGGTATGAAAGACAATATGCAACCAGAAAATTGACTTAGGAAGATAACAGCTACCTGAACTGATGTTCACACTACTGGCATCTTCCCTCATCAGTCCAGTTCCCAACTTTGACACTAAAGAAAGATGTAATTGTGCCACACAGTCCTTGCAAACTTCCACTGTTCCCTACGGCCTCTGAGGTTGGGCCTCTTTGATTTAGCCTACAAAGCCTTTATAGTTTGGCCTCAGCCTAGCTATACTAGCTACTGGTTCCCCTCTCACCTTCCTCTCTAACCACAGTGGGCTTTTCTCCAAATAACTCTGAGCATATTTGTGTGCTTTCTATTCCCTCTGCCTAGAAAGCCTTTGACCTTGTGCCTTCCACTCCTCTCCCCAAACCTAGATATTACCTGTATAAGTCAGCCAAAGGGGTGCTGATGCAAAATACCAGAAATCGGTTGGCTTTTATAAAGGGTATTTATTTGCAGTAGAAGTTTACAGTTACCAGGCCATAAAGCATAAGTTACTTCCCTCACCAAAGTCTGTTGCCATGTGTTGGAGCAAAACAGCTGCCGACTTGTGCCAAGAGTTCAGATTTCCTGGGTTCCTCTCTTCCTGGGGCTTGATTCTCTCAGGCTCACCTGCCCTGCTGTCTCCACAAGGCCAGCTGTATACTGTCAGGCGGATGGCTCTGTCTCTCTCCCTGGGCCTCGATTTTCTCTGGGCTCAGCTGCTCTGTTCCTCTGTGTGCTGATTTCCCCAGCTCCAGCTCAAAACTCCAGCATCAAAACTCCAACTAGCTCCTCTGCTCTGCCATGTAATTTTCTCTGTGAGTCCCTGCCCACTTGAGACGTGCTCCTGACATTCCCCAATCAAAGCCTTAACCATTATTTAATCAAGTAAGAGGGGAAACCTCTAAATCCAGAAAATCTAATATGCCCGGAGGGACAGACCAGTTTACCAACATAATCCAATATCTATTTCTGGAATTCATAAACAATATCAAACTGCTCCATCTCCTCTCCATGACATCCACCCTGGCTCTACCATGCACATCACCTCACTCCTGTAAAGGAGACTCAAGTACTTCCTTTCCTGCATTCTCTGTGTATGCTACCATTAAAGTTCATTGTTTATGGATCTGTGAGTCTACTTACCCCTCACCCTGTTTTTCCTAATAGAATTTGCGCAACTCAAAAATAAGGATTAAGTTTCCTCTGTTTGTATATTCCCCTTATCAGCACTGTGTGCCTAGAGTAAATGTTTGTTGACTAAACTTTCATGAGGTTTTTTGTGACCTTTATTTTTTAAAACCCTAAAAGAAAAATTTTTCATTAACTTTTAAAGTAAAGTCTGCACATTGAGAGCATAAACAAACAACTGGCCTGGAAGGCTGAGGGGGTGGGGGTGGTGTAAAAAGATAATGGGAAAGTAGGCACAATCTCTATCCTGCAACTCCACCCCACTCCTATGCCTCCTGCAAAACATCTTCCTTTGTATCTGTTTTATACGTGCTGGTTCTCGAAAAAAGAAAGAGTGTTGAAAACGAGTCTGCTAGAGAATATAGCTAAATTTAAATCATTATTAAATATGGTAGATCATTTAATGTAGACATTTTAAATAGCATTGACATTGTTAGATTTTTTTTTTTTTTTTTTTAATTATAACCTAAAAAGAAATGATTAAAAAATGAATGTGGAGGGACTGGACGAGGTGTTCGTGGTATGGGGGGCGGGGGCGGGACCTGCAAACACCGCGATCCCAGGAGTGGAGCGGAGCAACGGTGACCCGCGTGGGGACGCGGCGCTAAGTTTCCGATGAGAAAGTGGAAACAACATGGAAATGACATGCACTGTCCAGGATTATACAACTGATCCAGCTTTGACTCTACCTTTCAATGCTGAATGATGACTTTGTGAAAGTTGAAATAAAATTAGAAAAAGGAAATGTTTCTGTCAATGAAAGTGTAACAGCTATAAGGGGATTGTGAACAATAACTCACATCTCTCCTACTCTATCCTGCATGAAGCTGTGTGTTATTTAACAACACGAGGATGTTAAATCATGCAACGTAAACTTTCTTCCCCCAGAGTGGCAAGCACTGCAGAGAGCTAGTCACTTTGGGATATATATGTAGAATATAATGTGGACACAATGAGAAAAATCTCTCTTCCCTCCACACCCTTTTGGCAGAAAGACATTTTGTGACATCTCCTTCATGTTTCCAGATGCGGAAACTGAGCTCAGGCTGGCTCGGTCAGGCGGGCTCAAGTCACAGAGATGGTATGCGTGAGAGCAGCTGTTTTAACTCAGGTCCAACCAACTCAAAGTCCATGCTTCTCCCAAGACCACATAATGACTCTCACACTCCATGGGGACAAAGTGAGCCCTAAAATGCTCCTGATGCAAACCATTTTGTCAACGATGCAACCCACTGGGAGAACACATTTTAGTTGATTTGGAAGATAGAAGGCACGGCATGTAAAGATTGATGGAGACGGCAAGTTAGAGAGGCAGAATCGTGCCACAATAACACGGTAACTCCACATCACACATTTTCCATGTGAAAAAGCACATGAGCCTCACTGACCATCAAAATTAGACCAATTAAGCTCTCTTTCAAGGCAACTATTTTTTTTTTTAATTACCATATGTGTAGAGCATCAGAAACAAGATTCAAACATTTAATTCTAGAAAAGTCTCAGAGTGAGGAATTAATAAGAATAAATTCATTAATAAAACGAGGAAAGAATTTATAAAGGCAATCCATTCATATAGCCTGAAGTCAAAGGCTGGCCAAGGAAACATACTATTGGAATATACATAGGTTTAACCCTTCTGGAAATCTGTATAAATAGTCTTTAAAATGACACTTAGGAACCCCTCATCCCATCTTTATCCTACCCTGGGGACTTTTTCTGATATAGTAAAAATCATTTGGTACAAATATTTTTTATGCTGTAATGAGAAGAAGAGAAAAAGTAGGAAAAGCCTGAATATCCAATTATAGGGAAAGGGGAAGCAAAGTATGACTCATCTGTTTAAGGAAAGACTGTCCCCCTGATAAAAGGCACATTTATGAAAGGTTCAAAGTAATTTGTGAAAACTATTTGGCTTAGATATTAAGTGGAACAATTAGAATACAAAATAGAATATATTAAAAGGCCTCTACTCTGTAAGACAAGCAGAAAAGCAAACAAATACATATGTATATGTAGAAAAAGATAAGGAAATATATGAAATGCAAAATCTACTCATATATGGTGTATATGTATATATAGTTTGTGTGACCCTGGATGATGATTATATTAATTCACTTATTCAACAAGAAACTACTTCTAAATAGTTGACACAGTGCTAGGGACAGCAAATAAAATCAACCAAGTCACTGCTTTTTGCTACTTATATTATAATAGGGGGGAGTGCATGCAAAAATAAATGCACATATAATAAGTTAGGTGGTAGAAATTTCTTAGAACAAGGAACTATAGGGCCACTGAGGAGGGCTTGTTTTATATGTTGGTCAGGGAAGATCTCCCTGAGAAGAGAATATTTGAGTAGAGGCCTATAGAAAGTGGGGGGACTTGCCAGGTAAGTAACTGGGACAAGCATTCAGGCAGAGAGCCTAGCAGTTGCAAAGGCCCAGGGGTGGGAGCATGCTTGGAGGCTTCTAGGAATGAAGGAAGCAAATGGGACTTGAATTGAGGGAGGAAGGGGAGGGTACTGTGAAAAGTATTCAAAGAGGTAGTGGTTGGTGGCAGGGAGGAATCAGGTCGTTTTTAGGACTGGATTTTATTTTGAGCTTTTTACTGTAGTGACACAGAGAACTCAAAATGTCACATTTTAATCACTTTTGAGTGTACGATTCGGTGGTATTAATTGCACTCACAATATTGTGCTACCATCATCAGCATCCAGTACCTCAACTTTTTTATCACTTCAAGAAGAAACTCTGCACCCATTAAGCAGTAACTCCCCATTCCTCCTTGCCCTGTCTTTTTGTGTGTGACTTATTTCACTCAAGATGAGATCTTCAACGTTCATCCATATTGTTGCATGAATCATTGGAAGTTCATCCTTTTTATGGCTGAAAAATACTCCATTTGTGTATGTACCATATTTCGTTCATCCATTCATCTATTGTTGGACACTTGGGTTGCTTCTACCTTTTGGATCTTTTGAATAATGCTGCTATAAACATTGCTGTACATGTAAAAAAAAAAAAAAATGAATGTGAGAAGGGATCCAACAACTTCTGTTTTCTTTAATTTGAAGAATTAGCTAAAATTTTCTAAACCAAACTATTTAAATAACAAATTTATGCTAATTTTCTGGGGGGAAAACATTTTAGACATGTTTATATTGATTGTTTCCTGATGTTATTTTGTACCAATATATTTGGCCCTATGATCTCTTAGATATTTAGTATGATCCTTACACGTATTTTAAATATTAATTTCCTATTTAGCATGTATTATTGCAATTTTTATAAAAGAGAGTATATGATACACTGAATAGTTAATGTTTTCCTTTTAAAGGGCAATAATTTAACTTATTTGTAATTAATTTTCATGCTTAATGAGTTACAACTGTAGCTTATTGAATACTCCATTATGATTGATAAAGTTAAATTTCCACCTTAAAAAGGATGTAGGAGTATATGGAGTTGATTCTAAAATAACATACATTTTAATCAAATGAAATTAACTACATTTTCTTATCGAGAGTAAATTAACATGCCTTGTTCTCAACTCAGGTTTGTGATATGTGTCTGCCTCTGTGCAAACCTCTATTCTGTTTTTATAATTGTATTCAAAATCAAAGAAGTTTTAGCAGCTATAAGAAAATTTATCCCAGCAATCCAAGAAAGCATTTGTACAGTTTGCTAATGATACCAACTCTAGAATTTATTCATACTAATGTATAAACGGTGGAAGTTATCCTGGCCTTCAGTCTGATTGATAGAGACGGTGGATCAAACAAGAGTGCTTGGCACCAAAAGGAAAGAAAGTCATAAAAGCAACCTGTTTCTTATTGAAATATTTGTATCGCATTTAGTTTGCACAGTACCTCACATATAGTAAACAGACTACAAATCTTGTCAGTGAGAATAGAGCTAGGTTACGATGCAGTAACAAACAGGCTCACAAGCTCAGTGGCCCACGGCCACTAAGGCCACACACCCCACACCGAGTTCTGCCCATGCCCCCGGCCCTGCCCACCTCTGCTTCTCATCCTGCTCCCTTCAGAGCCCAGACTGACGGAAGCGGCCACCAGGGGAGCACTGTCAGTTGCCATGGTTGGGGGGAGGGGCAAAAGAGAACCTGACTAACCTCCCACTGGCTTTTAGCGCCTCCATCTGAAAGACACATGTTACTTCAGTGACATTTCACTGGTCAGAGCAAGTCACATGGACACTGTAAAATTCCCAGAGTCGGGGCAGGGGATGCAGTGTCACCAGGCGCCCAGGTGAATGGCATTAATGCAGTCACTGACTGCGATTCCACTCAACAGCCCTCATGACTACCAGGAGTAGCAGAAGTGAATTACTGAAAAAGGACCTTTCTCAAGTTTCCCAAACTGTGCTCAGACAGCACCAATAGGAGAGCCTGTACTGTGGCACCAACATCATAAGGGCAGAGAGTAGACTTGGCATGGAAATGTACATCTTCACTAATTTCAACTGAAAGTTCACACCTCCAACACTTGTTTACAAAGCTGTGCTTCACTGAGAATTATCTTATTCTCTATATTTCTCCCCTGGTCTTCCAAATTCAAACAGAAACGTAGACAGATCTAAATTACCCTATCAAAAGGGAATCTCTGTCCCCACCCCTGCAGGTGTCTGCTGTCAGAGCTAATCATTGCTTTGGGGCAGCACCCTGCAGGGCTAATGGGACATTGAAGACCTGGTACTTTTCTTTTAGCCACTTTCTTTGATTTCGCATTTTAGAAAAGCCTAATAAAAGAGATGAGGAAAAGAAAGAGATGAGGCAATATATTCAGATTTAGACTTATGTTCTATCATTTTATAATTCACAGTAACTCTTAAAATCAATACCTCAAGTCATTTTTATTGCCTGAATCATATTGACATGGATTTCTAATACTAGATTTTAGTGTGTGCATATGTGTTTTTTAACAGAAGTTGGTTTTTGCAGGAATATTCTTGTTTTGTTTTTTTTTTTCTTTGCAATTGTGGTTTCCTTTAGAAGGGTGTCATGAGGTAGCTATAGGAAGATATTTAAAGTGTAATAGGACTAGTAGAAAATTCCTCGGAATTGTGGTAATTTTACCATCTGGTAGGTTCATTCATTTACTAAATCAGTAGATGCTTATTGAATACCTGCTGTGAAGCTTTGTACTTGGTGCTGCAGATATATCAATAGATATGTAGTCCCTGGTGACAAATACTAATTCATTTAAAGGAAATATTGTTTAAAATTCTCATTTCAGATGTCAACAAACTGAGGTACAGATTGAGTAACTTGTCTAAAGTCATGCAGAGTGACCAGACTGGGATTCAAACTTCAGTAGTCTGCTCTGAGATACAGAGTAGCACTGGACGTTAGGGATCTCAGACGCAGAGAGCTGTAGACTGTGGATCTGAACTCATGGGTCATCAGCAGATAAATGATAATTGAAGGGACATAAGGGTATGGGGTGGCTCAGAGCATAGATAGATTGATAAAAGAGAGCCTGAGCATAAAAGCATTGGTTAGAAGGAGCTAGAAAAGGCGACTGAGAAGTGGTGGCCCCCAAATTAGGAGGAAAACCAGGAGAATGTGATATCACAGAAGCCAAGGGAATATGGTATCTTGGAAAATGAGGAAATATTTGATTGTATCAAATACTGCTGCTGGGGCAAGTTGTATAAGACTGAAAAGTATCTCGGGATATAGCAATATGGAGATCATAGGTGACTTTACCAAGAACACTTTTTGTAGAGTAATAAGATAGAATCCAAATTAGTTATATATATAGATTTAGGAGATACTGGGTATTGAACCCAGGACCTCATACATGGGAAGCAGATGCTCAACCACTGAGGTACATCCACTCCCCTATATATATTTTAATTAGAGAAGTTGTGAACTTACAAAACAATCATACATAATGTGCAGAATTCCAACACAACACCTTACATTGTTGGTACATTTGTTACAGATTATGAAAGAACATCATCAGACTATTACCCCTAACTACAGTCTATAGTGTACATATGGTATATTTTTCCATATACCCGCTATTATTAACACCATGAAGTATTGTACATTTGTTATAGTTAATGACAGAACACTCTCATATTTGCACTGTTAACCACAGTCCATCTTCTACCACATGTTTCATTGTATTGTACACCATGCCTTGTATAATCTATCCAAAGTATACACTCAGTGGCTTTTACTTTCATTGCAGAGTTATACAGTCATTGCTTCAGTAAATTTTTGAATGTTTTCCTTAGTCCAAAAGCAAAAATCCCATACTCCCCTATTATCGACGCTTAGTGTTGATATAGTACCTTCTTTGACATTGATGCAAGAATATTACAATATTGCCATTAACTATAGTCCATAAGTTAATTTAATTGTATTTTTTCCATGCATCACCTTATTCTTACAACCTTGAAATAGTGATGTACATTTGTTCTAGTTCATAGAAAAACACTCTGGTATTTGTACTATTAACCACAATCTTCATCTGCCACCACATTCACTATGTTATTCAGTCCCGAGATTATTCTCTAGCTTTCTTTCAATTGATATTTTCATCCCTAGACTACCTCTTTCAGCGACAATCCCATTTATAAACCAGCTGTGTTAGTTATACTATAATGTGCTATCATCAACTCTATCCATTTCTACACTTTTACAGTCAAGCTAATTAAAAATTCTACATACTTTAAGCACCAGTACCCCTTCTTAGCCCTCATCCTATGTCCTAGTAACCTATACTCTAGGTTTTAACTCTATGTGTTTATTCTTCATATTTAGTTCATATTAGCCAGACTATGCAATATTTGTCCTTTGTGTCTGGCTTATTTCAGTCAACATAATGTCCTCAAGGTTCATCCATGTTATCATATGTGTCCCAATTTCATTTCTTCTTACAGCAGCATATTATTCCATCTTATTTATATGCCACGTTTTGTTTATCCATTCATTGGCTGATGGACACTTGGGTTATTTCCATCTTTTAGCAATTGTGAATAATGTCGCTATGAACATTAGTGTGCAAATGTCTGTTTGTGTCTCTGTTTTCAGTTCTTCTAGATATATTTCTAGTAGAGAAATTGCCGGATCATATGACAGTTCTGTATTTAGCTTCCTGAGGAATCGCCAAACTGTCTTTCACAGAGGCTGCACCATTCTACATAGAATCCAAATTAGTTGTTTTTATTTTGTTTTGTTTTGTTTTAGCAGGTACTGGGGATTGAACTCAGGACCTCATACATGGGAAGCAGGTGCTCAAGCACTGAGCTACATCCGCTCCCCCCCAAATTAGTTTTGATTGAAGAGGAGAAGATGGTGAAAAAAATAAAGATGAGTTCAAGGTATTTAAGAAGGGTTACATTCAGATGACAGGAACGCTTAGCGAGGATTCCTTCCTCCATTGCAATATGGGAAAGTGGAAGAGACTGGGGGTACATATATTAATAACTTATAGATTGGGTGGCAAAGATTTGAGATATTTACCCTCTGACAGCCCCCATGAACTCTATGAGGAAGTAGAAGTCAAGGACATCTGCTGAAACCCAAGGGGAGAGGACAGATGTTTGAGATGAGTGTGTATAATTTAAAGTTGTGATTCTAGAGAGGGTTGATTTTTATAGAAACATGGTAGAGTTTCTGGATAGTGTCAAGGTTGGTGACCATGAATTCATGGTGGCATCAATCCTCCAGCAGTGCTCAGATACTAGCATGGAGAAAGTGGTTAGTTGGTTTTATTTGGGCTTTGCTAGCCTGGTGTGACAGAGAGAAAGAAAGGCATCGATTTTAAGGTATTAACAAAAAAATGTTATTGAAATTATAGACCATGAAATCCAAGATAAGTATTAAAAAATAGTAATGAAAACAGATAGTTAGAGAGAAAGTGAACTGATTAAATTATCTGAAGTTTAATTGATATAGAATAATAGGAGTTTATAGCAGTAATTTGGCAGGCAACTAGAAGCTCAGGAAGTTAAGGCCATATAGTGGGATATCTGAATTAGATGTTTAAAACAATGGGGCAATTTTGAGTGATGTCGTAATCCAGGATAAGATCATGAGACTGAGTGGTTGAGGGGGATAGTGCCAGAATCTATATGCATGGCTGACTATGCAATGTATTTTAATTGAAAAAGTAAAATGTAAAAATCCATGTAAAATTTGGTCTTTAAGAAAATTATCAAGCATCAGTGAACTTATTTTTAAATTTGCTGAGAAATAAACCCTGTCAATATAATATTTATAAGTCTGTATGGAAATGTATGGTGAACAAAGCTCACTGCTTAAACAAAAAAAAGAGAGAGAAAAAAATATTCACAGTATGAAATTGAAATATGATTGTTGGACAAACACTCATGAGTCTGAAGCCTCAAAGAGTTAGTGCAGATGATTGCAATTGGCAGTGGAAATGTAAATAAAATACATATCAACTAATTAGTTGATTTTGTGCAACTGGACTTATGCAGAGCTGTTTCTTTTAAACTATAATTAAATGTAATATCATCTGCATGGATAAAAGTAGTAAATTTGATTATGATGATGGAAATTTGTTTTGGATTTCTTTTAAAAAGTAAATCTTACCTAGTGTATGAAACTATCATTCAATGTACAGAAATTTGCTTTTGTTAAAATTTTATGGTATGGAAAGTGCCTTCTAAAACGTCTAAAGATTTCATTTACAAAGTTTTCCTGTTTTACTTTCTTATGGTATAGATTTCTGGTTTATGTATTTTTTAACTTATCTCTCTTTAAAATGTTTAGAAAATAGTTCATTGACAAATCATAAGACTAACCTTTTTAGTAACTAAATCCATTTCTGCTACATTATGAAGTGTTTTTCCAAGAGAGGTTGGTTGATATATCTGAGTATGCCACCATTAATTTTACATTTGAAAGCAACATTTTCAGTCTTACAATTTAGCAAAAACTTCACTTACATTGAGGTTAAAATAGACTTGATGGGAGCAGATGTAGCTCAAGTGGTAGAGCACCTGCTTCCCACATAAGAGGTCCTGGGTTCAATCCCCTTTACCTCATAAACAAACAAACAACAAACAACAACAACAAAAAACGGCTCTTTGGGCTTCAGAAGTAGCTCAGTGGTCGAGCTCCTGCTTCCAATGTACTAGGTCCTGGGTTCAATCCCCTGTACCTCCTAAAAAAAAAAAAGACTTGAACCTTGAGGCTAATGTTTATAGCTTAGTAATTGATCTTTATTTTAATATGAAATATTGAAGTTCTCTAAAGCAGTACAAATAGTGACTAATTCTAGGGTCCTGTAAAATGAGGAAATCCAAGAGTTTAAGGGACAGGCATAGAACAAAAGAATTTTTTTCTCAGCTCTTTATTCTAAACATTTTTGGTTTTTTTATTCTTGCCATTAGGTAGAAGGCTAGAGTTAGAGCATATAAGCAATAGAGATTGTCACCTTTATTTTATAATTACTGTTTAGATTGGGGCATTATTTTGTTTAAGCATATTTTAACATATATATTTTTTTAATTGTTGATACAATAATAGCCACAATTGCTCTAGTTTTGTAAATCACTGCTAACTCTGTGTTTCAATTCTTAGGTCTAACTTGGTATTATAATTATTAAAAAGTAGTTTCCTGGGGGCGGATATGGCTCAACTGGTTGGGCATCCGTCTCCCATATGGAGGGACCTGGGATCGATCCCCGGGACCTCCCGGTAAAATAAAAAAATTAAAAATTAAAAAAAAAAAAGTAGTTTTCTCTAATGAACTTCCTCTAGTATGGTAGAAAATACACTATAATATTCAATTTAAGCTTAACTGTTAGTTCCAATAACAACTATAGCATTTATATTGAGTCTCTGCAATCTAATGCTTTATGACTAGGCTTAAATAATACTAACCCAGAGTTTAACTCTGCAGAATTAATTAGAGTAGACTTTAAAGCTCTATCATTTGGTCAAGTTTTCAATGATTAACATATTTAGTCCCTTAAGATTCACTCCTTTATTCAGCATCTGTTATGTTGCAGGCAAGTGATCTAGCCTCTGGAGATGTCTACAGTGAACAAGTTAGACAAAGTCTTTGCTCTCATGAAATTTACCTGCTAGTGGGATAAAATGTTAAATAAATTTACAGGGCAATTTTAGATAGTGTTACGTGCTGTGAAGAAAATGCAGTTGTGTGATGTAGAGTGATCATTCTAAACAGAGGAACCCGTGGGTTCTAAGTTCACAGCAGATTTCTCTTCCCTTTGGGAGGCAGCAAAAAAACAGAAGGAGGAGGAGGGGGGTGGTGGTGGTGGTAATAGATCATTTTTTGAGGGTTTATTGTGTGGCAGGTATACAGTATCAGGACTGGGAAAACTGTATAATCTCCATGAAGATACACTGAAGTTCTGAAAAGCTATTCCTTAGCCACTTAGGAAGTAACAGAGCTGGGAATAGACACTGCTCTGTCTGATCCAAAACCCATGACCTGGCCTGCACATTAGTTCCCAAACCAGTGTTAGCAGGGTCATACCACAATCTTTCTTATTTGCTTGCTCATCAGTTCAGTATCTAAACCTCATAAAATGAGCTAGCAGCAGTTTTCTATAACTCATGAAACTTCCATTTCCTGAGCAATAAAGAATAAGTTATGAAAACTAAACCATGATACATTCATAACACTTGTGAATTAATTATAGGTTTTTATTCAAGTTGTATTTGACATTATTTATTCATTGCACTTATGTGTTTTTAAAAAACAAAGCTCTTATATTTTTCCAAATAGTGCATTGTTACTTTCCTTCTCCATGATTTATTCTTCATTCCCTCCCCGTTTTCATCAGTAGAATAAAATGCTGTCTGTTGTCCAATGAGTATATAGTATAGCAAAACCCTTTCTATATAAATAAAATACCCAAGTGACTTTAGCTTTACTCCCTCTTTTAATTCTGAATTAGGGTCAGGTAAAGTTCAAAATGTTGGAAAATTTTATATCTAACATTTTGGTGTGATAGTATAATGTTAAAGGTATACATTAAAATTTTCCTTTAGAAGTCAGGTATGTTGAGGACAATAGTAATTGAAATCACTGAATGACATAGGTGTGCACAATTTAGAAAAAGAAGTATATTCTTTTTAATATTCAAATCATATTTTCTGATAAAGAATTATGAAGGGAAAAGGTAGTACTTGGCCATTCCAAATGAAACTAAAATATTACAGTTTTATCAACAGACATAAATTGTGAAGGTTTAACAATTCAACTGGTATGCTTTTATGTAATTAGAGAATTCCCAAAAGCATTTAGAAATTGCTCATAAATCTACCACATGTTCACAGCACTTTAATAAGTTTCTCCAGACTATGAATAAAAATTTGAAATTCAGTTGCCTATTTACTTTTTTTTTTTTTTTTTTTTAAGATTTATTTATTTACTTTATCCATTTTAAACCCCCCCTTCCCCATTTGCTGTTTCGTGTCCATTCGCTGGGCAATTCTCTGTGTCTGTTTCCTGCCATCTCTTCTCATCCTCCTCCTCCAGTCTTCACCAGGATTCGATCCTGGAGACCTCTGATGTAGGAGAGAGGTATCCTGCCACCTGCGCCACCTTGGTTCCTGTTTTTTGGAGTATCTCGTCTTGTCTCTCCCCTGTGTCTCTCTCCTGTTACGTCATCATCTTGCTGCATGGCTCCCAGGGCCTGGCGGCTCACAGGCACACGGAGCCTGGCAGCCCATGCGCCTTCTATATATATTTTTATTTTTTTAATTTTTTTTTTATTTTACCGGGAGGTCCCGGAGATCGAACCCAGGTCCCTCCATATGGCAGACGGACGGACGCCCAACCATTTGAGCCATATCCGCGCCCCCATTTACTTTTTATATTTTGTTCACTTAAACAAAGGGATGAAAGAAAACTCAGATTTGTTATCATATATCATAAAAGTAACGGCAAAAATAGTCTTTAAAATATATACTCATCATAGTAATCATAAGTTTGCAGTGAATCAACATTTTTCAGTATGTGTTTTATTTTGATTATGTTCACTGTAGTCAAAAGACAAGAATCAAAACCAGTGTATTCAAGTTGTACACCTAAGCTTAGATCCAGTGACCTGATCTTCCTCTAGGAATTTTATCTAGGGGTCCAGCCCATTGCGGAATTTCAATATGCTACCTCAAATAACAGGCGATTCCCACACCTTCATGTCTGCCAATCCCATTTCACCACTGCCTGCTGCTGCATTCCTCACTGCTTTACCTACCCACTCAATGCTTTTACACCATATCCAGACAAATGCAAAATAATTTACCCTCGTTATAAATACTCAAAATAAAATACAAACACTTTGACTCATCTCCTCCAGTTTGTTAAGACTGGGGTAAAAATGTACTCTCATACATTGCAATGGGAATATAATTTGACTCAATTGTTTTAAAAAGCTATTAAGGGTCGGATGTGGCTCAACTGGTTGGGCGTCCGTATCCCATAAGGAGGGACCCGGGTTCAATCCCCGGGACCTCCCGATTAAAAAAAAAAAAAAAAAAAAAAAAAAAGCTATTAAATACTATGTATCAAGATCATTAATAAAGGTATTTATTTAGCTCCAATTATTCTACATTGGGAAAACTGTCCAAAGGAAAAGTCCTGAATATAATCATATTTATGTCTAAAGAAATTAATGGATATATTTTATTTACTCAGTGAGAAGGAGGAAACATCCCAAATATCCAACCATAAGGGAGGGTGGAGTAGATCATGGAATAGCCACAAAATGGAATATTGTACAGCTATTAAAATTTATGCTTGTGAATTTTTTTAATAATATGGGCAAGTTTTGATATGATAGGTAAATAAAGCAAGAGAAAATTTCATGTATATATGACTTTATCTGTGTAAAACATAGAGAAAATACTTGAGACTATCTGTAAATATATACAATATTTGCTGTTGGATGGTGCATGATTTTTTTCCCCTCTCCATCTTTGTTTTTCTGTACTTATCCATAGTAAAATTATGATATTCTTTTGATCAGAAAAATATTAAAGAAAAATTACAATGGACTTGGAAAAGTCATTATTAAACTTTTGCTTGTGAGTCTGGATTCGTTTGTTTTAGCCTTTCTTAAGGTTTAAAATTTTTTAAACTTAGATTAGTAGGATCCAACCTGTAAAATCTTGAAAGTCACCTTTTTCTTTTTCTGATATCTGTTTCATAAAGAAAATTACTTAGCGTTAATTGAATTTCCTTTGTTATAGTCAACTTATAGATTTCCATTTGAGAGGGTTGTTTATGTACAACAACAGCTATTAGACATTCATATTATCCTCAGTTATCATGGAAATGGAGGTGGCACAAAGCCTAAGTAAACAGATTGGTCATAATCCCTTTTACATCTCAGAGGTAGCTACTTAGTCTTTGTATTATCAAAGGTAGTTTTAAAAGACAAAGACTGCTATAGTAACAAAAAATTTTTTTAAAGATTTTATTTATTTATTCATTTATCCCCCCTTTGCTGCTTGTGCTCGCTGGGTCAGCCAACCACGCCGTGCGGGCGGGCTCGCCCTCACCAGGAGGCCCCAGGAACCGAACCCGGAGCCTCCCATATGGTAAACGGGAGCCCCACTGATTGAGCCACAGCCGCCTCCCACAAAAAAATTTTTAAACAGTTTCACAAGCAGAAATATTTAGCAAAGCAACTCAAAGTGGGATATAAAATAGTATGTAGAGTATTTCAAATTCTTACCAAAAAAAAAAATATATATATATATGTATATATATATATATGCCTTTGAAATCTCTTTGCATTTTCTATCATCAACTTTTTAGAAGACATAAGAGTGTAAACACTTGTGATAAGTGCATAGACTACAATGAGAAAGTTTATATTCATTACTAGGTTAGAAGAAGATATAGAAAGTAGTGGGACTCAAGCACAATCTGTAACGTTGTCTTTCCCTACAGGATCTAACTGAAAGAAGGTGTTAGGGAAGACAGAGCAGAGAGACTTTTCCTGTTGTTACAAGCAATAAATATCCCTTAAGAAACTTCTAAAGGAATGCATGCTTGTTTGAGGAAGAAGAGAGTAAGATAAAAGCTGGTCATTTATGAGCCAGGGAAAAAAGAAAACTTTGACTGAGAGATAAAGGAGGTGACTATAAAAACGGAAGCACACACAACCAGACTGTCCTGAAGCTTCATAAGTCAAAATCTAGACTCACTTTATGATGGAAACACAAGGTAACTGGAAACTATTCTTTTTATTTGTAATATTTTACTTTATTTTTTTAAACAAATCAATTTTATTGATATATATTAGTAAAGGATATAATCTATCCAAAGTGTCCAATCAATGATATTTGGCCTAATCACATAGTTATGCATTCATCACTTCAGTCATGAGCATTTTCATTATTTCAATAATAATAATAATAATAAACAAACAAAAAATTCATCACCTCTCAATCTCTCTATATTTCCCCTGCTGTATATAGCTGCTATTCCTGGCTATTCTTGCTTATTTATTTACTCAAAAGCAGTTTTATTAAGATATATTCAATCTACCCAAGTGTATAATCAATGGTTTTCAGTATAATCACAACGTTGTTCATTCATTACCACAAAAAATTTTAAAACAATTTCATTACTCCAAAAAGAAAACTCCACACCCCTTAGCAGTCACCTCCCAATCCCTCTATCCTTCCCCAGCCCTACATTACCAGTGATCTAATTTCATTTTTATAAATTGATTTATATTTACATATTATATAAATGGATTCATACAACATATAATACTTTGTGTCTGGTTTCTCTCATTTAGCGTAATGGGTTTTTTTAATCTGATATTAACATCTTATAACATTAACATACATTTGTTCAAAGAAAAACAGTCTTATGGTTATTATCTTTTGGTTATTTTGGTGCACTTTCCCTTCCAAATAAATTTGGCAATTGTCTTCTATTTCTGTAAAGTAGGCTGTTGGAACTTTGATTGGTATTGCATTGAATCGATGAATCAATTTGGGTAGGATTGACATCTTCATGAAGTTTAGTCTTCTAGTCCATGAACACAGAATGTCTTTACATTTCTTTAGGTCTTTATTGATATCTTTTAGCAATGTTTTGGAGTTTTCTGAATATAGTTCTTGTACTTCCTTGGTTAAATTGTTTCCTAGGTATTTGAGTTTTTTCATTGCTATTGTAAATGGATTTTTTCCTCTGATTTCCTCCTCAGATTGTTCAGTACTAGTGTGTAGAAACATTGTTGATTTTTGCATGTTAATCTTATATCCTGCCACTTTGCTGAACTTATTTGTTAGTTCAAATAGCTTTGTTGTAGACATTACAGAATGTTCTGAATATAAGAGCATGTCATCTGCAAATAGTGAGAGTTTTACTTCCTCTTTTCCTGTTTGGATGCCTTTTATTTATTTATTTTTCTTGTCTAATTACTCTAGCTACAGTGTTGAATAACAGTGATGACAGTGGGCATCAATGTCTTGTTTTCAATTTTAGAGGGAGAGCCTTCAACCTTTCTCTGTTGTATATGATGTTAGCTGTGGATTTTTCATATATGCCCTTTATCATATTGATGATTTTTCCTTCTATTTCTATCTTTCGGAGTGTTTTTATCAAAAAAGAATGCTGGATTTTGTCAAATCCCTTTTCTGCATCACTCAAGGTGATCATGTGGTTTTTTGCTTCAATTTATTAATGTGGTGTATTACATTAATTGATTTTCTTATGTTAAACCACCCTTGCATACCAGGAATAAAACCCACTTGATCATGCTGTATAATTCTTTTGATATGCTGTTGGATGTGATTTGCAAGTATTTTGTTGAGAATTTTTGCGTCTATGTTCATTAGAGAAATTGGTTTCTAACTTTCTTTTCTTGTTGTATCTTTATCTAGCTTTGGTATTAGGGTGATGTTGGCTTCATAAAATGTTTTGGGTAATTTTCCCTCCTATTCAATTTTTTAGAAGAGTTTAAACAGGACTGGTGTTAATCTTTCTTGAAATGCTTGGTAGAATTCACCTGTGAAATCATTTGGTCCTGGACTTTTCTTTGTTGGGAGATTTTTGATGACTATTTCCATCGCTTTAAATGTAATTGGTTTGTTGAGTTCTTGTATTTCTTGTAGCATCAGTGTAGGTTGTTTGTGTGTTTATAGGAATTTGTCCATTTCATCTAGGTTGTCTGGTTTGTCGGCATGCAGTTTCTAATAGTATACTCTTATGATCCTCTTTGTTTCTGTGGGGTCAGTCATAACTTCCCCCTTTCATTTTTTATTTTATTTATTTGCATCTACTCTCTTTTTTCTTTATTAGTCTAGCTAATATAGGGTTTGTCAATTTCATTGATCTTCTCAAAAAACACAGCTTTTGTGATGCTGGTTTTCTCTATTGTATATTTGTTCTCAATTTCATTTATTTCTGCTCTAGTATTTATTATTTCTTTCCTTCTGCTTGCTTTGAGTGTAGTTTGCTGTTCTTTTCCTAGATTCTCCAGTTGTTCAGTTAGATCTTTGATTTTAGCTCTTTCTTCTTTTTAAATATAGTCGTTTAGGGCTATAAATTTCCCTCAGCACTGACTTCTCTGTATCCCATAGGTTTTGATATGTTATGTTCTCATTTTCATTCCTCTCTATGTATTTACTAATTTCATTTACAATTTCTCCTTTGACCCTCTGATTGTTTACAAGTGTGGTTTTCAGCCTCCACACATTTGCAAAATTTCCCCTTTCCTGTCTATTTTTGATCTCTTGTTTCATTCCATTATGATCTGTGAAAGTACTTTGTATAATTTGAATTTTTTTACATTTATTGGGGCCTGCCTTGTGACCTAACATGTGGTCTATCCTGGAGAAAGATCCATGAGCACTTAAGAAGAATGTATAACCTGCTGGTTTGGGGTGCAATGTACTGTATATGTCTGTTAGGTCTAGCTGGTTTATCATATTGTTCATGTTCTCTGTTTTCTTGTTAATCTTCTGTCTAGTTGTTCTATCTAATGATGTGGTGTATTGAAGTCTCCAACTATTATTGTAGAAATGTCTATTTCTCCCTTCAGTTTTTTGTTGTTGTTGTTGTTGTTGTTGTTGCTGCTGTTTTGTTTTGTTTTGGTTTTTTTTTTTTTTTTTTTTTGGTACCGGGCCTGGGGATTGAACCCCAGGTCTTATATATGGGAAGCCGGTGCTCAACCATTGAGCCACATCGGCTCCCCTGAGTTGGTTTTTTCATTTGTTTTAACTTCTTTGTTTTTTGTTTTTGGGAGGCACCAGGAACTGAACCTGGGACCTCCCATGTGGGAAGCAATTGCTCATCTGCTTGAGCCACATCCATTCCCCTTCCTCTTCAATTTTGCCAGAGTTTGCCTCGTGTATTTTGGGGCACCCCAGTTAGGTACATAGATATTTACGACTGTTACTTCTTCCTGGTGGATTGTCCCTTTCATTAATATATAATGACCTTCTGCATCCCTTATAACTTTTTTGCATTTAAAGTCTGTTTTGTCTGCTCTTTTTTGTTTACTATTTGCATGGAGTATTTTTTTTCCAACCTTTCACCTTCAACAGGTTTGTATCCCTGGGTCTGAAGTATCTTGTGAACAGCATATGGATGCCTCATGCTTTTTTTATCCTTTCTGTCAGACTATATCATTTGATTGGGGAGTTTAATCCATTCACATTCAGTGATATTACTGTACATGCATTATTTACTTCCACCATTTTATTCTTTGGTTTTCATGTGTCATATTTTATTTTCATGCATCTTTTTACTCTTTTTGTTATCCTTTCTGCTATTCTTGCCTCCTATACTCTCCTCCAAGCCTTTCTCCTGTCTTTTTCTTTCAGGCTATAAGGCTCCCTTTAATATTTCCTGCATAGGCAAAAAATTTTTAATGACCTCTCCTAGTTTCTGTTTGTTTTTGAATATTTTGAAGTCACCTTCATATTTGAAGGACAATTTTGCCAGATAAAGAATTCTCAGCTGGCAGTTTTTCTCTTTCAGTATCCTAATTGTATCCTACCACTGTCTTCTCATCTCCATGGTTTCTGATGAAAATCCCTGCTGCATCTTACTGGGTGTCCCTTGTATAAGATGGTTTGTTTCTCCTTTGTTGCTCTCAATTTTCTCTTTATCTTTGACGTTTGACATTCTGTGTAGTATGTGTCTTGATGTAGGTCTATTCAGATTTATTCTGATTGGTGTACCCTGTGCTTCTTGGACATGTATGTTCATTTATTTTGTGCAAGTTGGGAAATTTTCATCCATTCTTCCCTAAAATACTGTTTCTGCCCCTTTTCCTTCTCCCTCTGGAACTCCCATGACATGTATGTTGTTGTATTTCATGTTAACATTCAACTCTATGAGCCCCTGCTCAATTTTTTCCATTTCTCTCTCTTCAGCTGTTCTGTCTTCTGCATCACTAATTCATTCTTCTCTTCATTTCAAGTCTGCTATTGTATGCCCCTAATATGTTTTTGATCTTACCTATCATGTCTTTCATTCCCATTAGCTCTGTTACTTTTATGTTCAGGTTTTCAAATTCCTCTTTGTGTTTGCTCAGTGTCTTCTTGATGTCCTTTATCTCTTTAGCCATATTGTCTTTCAACTCATAATTTGATTTTGGAAATTTGTGTATATGTCATTGATTAGTTGTCTCAGATCCTGTGTCTCATCTGGGTCTGTGATATATTCCTTTGCTTGGTCCATTTCTTCCATATTCTTAGTATGGCTTGTAATTTTTTGCTGATGTCTGGGCATCTGATTATGATGGTGAGTTTACTCTGTCGCTCAATTTCTCTCTCTTTTGTAGGGATTTAGTGGCAGGAGACTGTTTTTATTGCTGTTCTTTGTTTCTTGGTTCAACCTGTTCTAGGTCTTTAGAATTGCCCCCATTAGTTGCTCAAATCTGGGCCCTGGAACCTGTAATGGGTTGCAGACCTGCTTCCAGGGGCCTTGGGAAGGGAGGCTGTAAAGGCCAGAAAAAGCCTCTCTTACTTACTTACATTTTTTTTTTTTTTTAAGATTTATTTATTTATCCCCGCCCCCCGGCCACCCTGTTGGTTTTGCGCTCGCTGTCTGCTCTCTGTGTCCATTCGTGTGTGTTCTTCTGTGTCTGCTTGTCTTCTCTTTAGGCAGCACCAGGAACCGATCCTGGAACCTTCTAGAGTGGGAGAGAGGCGTTTAATCTCTTGTTCCACCTCAGCTCCTTGGTTTGCTGCATATCTTATTGTCTCTCCTCTGTGTCTCTTTTTGGTATGTCATCTTGCTGCACCAGCACTTTGTGCGGGCCAGCACTTCTGCGTGGGCAAATTTGTGGGTCAAAAGCTGAATCGGCCTTAGGCTATGTCCTTCTCTCTCCAGTTTCCTGGGGAGGTGAAGCCCTTTGCCCCCTTTGTCTGTAGCCTCAGGTCAAAGGCCAAAGAATTCAAAGCTTCCTGGTTGGAGGTTGGAGGAGGGGTGCTGGCAGCCCAGCTGCAGTCTATGCAGGGTCTTAAGGTCAAGGCTCCTTTCCTGTGCCTCTCTCTCTTTGAGGCGGGGACCCAGCCTTCCTTCCCCTTGTATCTTACACCCTAGAACTTTTCTTTCCTGGTACGTTCTGCCTTTCCTCTAGCTACTTTTTTGTGAGAGGAGAGAGTCCTGTGTCTTTCTAATCCACCATCTTCCTGGAAATTCCATTTTACTTTATTTTAAGAAATCTAAAACACATATGTCTATGTGGCTACATGATATGAATTGATAGGACGTGATTGTGGGTACACAGGTGTTGAAATTCCTGTGTTTTTAAAACATTTAATTTAAAAATATTTAAATGTTTAGGGGAGTCTATAGATGTGGTTAAAAAAAAAAGCCAACAATGTCTTCTTTACTTTACTCCTTCCTAACCATAGGATACTGCCTCTCCTCCCAGTTATGAGAGATTAGCTACTTGTCTGAAACCTGTAATTGGAATACTCTTTTATATAATGACTTGAGCCTTGCTACCTATCTTATAATTGTATTTCTAGTGGAAATTGCCAAATTATGAGCCTATGGGTAACCCATTTGTAAATAGAGGGCTGCTTGAAATAGTTATTGTATTGGAATCATCCACTTAATGAACTTAAGAAGTAACTCTTGTGGAGTAGGAAGATCACTGTCCTTAGATCCTGGAAACCTGGATTCTCAGACCTTGTTTGGTTATTTACTCACTGTGTTATCTCTTATGACTTTGGGATTTTTTTTCATTGATTTAAAATAATGGCATTTGGAGTAGATGTCCTTTAAGCATCTCTCTAGCTCCAGTGTTATAGAATTATAATACACTGGTTTTTAAGTTAACAGAATGTAATAAATTGAAGAAGGATGTAGAAGAAACTTCATTCCCATAATTTAAAGCTTCTTAACTCATTTCTGGGTGTGAACACAGTGGGCATCTTTTTCTACACTATAAAAATTTTGTGTTTTATGGAAGAAAAATTGGCTGGCTGATAGTGGAAGGGAGATGCTAAAAATTGGAGAAGTGCTGCCAGGGAAATAATAAACTGCTATAGACACAAAAACAGGAGAACATGTACTGAGCCTTTATTCATGGAATGGCAACAGTCTTAACTCCTTCCTTAACCAAAATTTGAACACAAATTATTTTCCATTTTAAATAAATCTCCCCTTTTAATGACAAAATCAAGGGAAATTCTGACAGCTATGGTAGAATTTGTGTGGCAGAAAGATCATAGCTCTTGGAATGAGGAGGCCTGGCTACTTATTGGATGTTAGTGTATTTTCCCAAATCCCTACGTAAAGACAGGTAGAGGAAACTGTAAAACCAAAGCTCATTGGCATCATTTACAACCCTCAAAAATGAAATTATAGGGTATCCCCTGAAATCCCAAACTACAGGTGGAGTGGGACAATCCCCCCATAATTTGAACCCTACAGAATGTCAGTATTAAAAAATCATATAAGACATGAAAGAATAGCATAAATCAGATCCAGAAAACTCAAAAATGAAGTAAAGCTATCAAGAAAGAATTAGAAATGAAGAATTAACTAGAAGCATACGAAAATGAACAAACCCAACAATTAATGCCTTATGAAAAATACAAGGTGAAAAAAATTGTTAATCAAATTTTAAAAATCAAAGAAATGAAATAAAGGGGATTTGAAAGAGTGACAAATATTGAAGAAAGACAAAGCAGATCCATATGTGAATAATAGAAGAAGAAAAACAAACAAAAGAACAAAAATGCTAAAACCATAAGTCAAGAAAATTTCCGTGAAGTTTATATATATATATATATAGAGAGAGAGAGAGAGAGAGAGAGAGAGGTACACACACATATATATTTGAAACTATATATTGAAAGAGCATGCTGTGTATTTCAGAACATTAACCCAACTATCAATACCAAGACATATTCTGTAAATTTACTAGACTTTAAAGAAAAAGGAAAAAAAAAATCCTTTGGGTTTCTAGGCAAAAAAAAAAGCTCATTACAGAAAAAGTAAATCAGATTATCATCAGATTTTTTAATGGCAACAATCAATGTACTAAGAAAATGAAGAACCGTATTAAGGATACTTAAGGAAAGATGATGAGAAACAAGGATTTTATATCCAGCAAAACTGATTTTCATGTATAACAGTTACAGGCAAACTGTTGTCAGCATGCAAGAACTTGGGTAACTTTGTTCCCCGAGCTCTGCCTGATGAATCTACTAGAGAACAGGGCCTCAGACAACCAATAATGACTAAGCACATTGACATGAGGACTTGTGGTGAGCACTAAATATATATTTGTTTACAGAAACAAGACTAAACAAGGGTTAAAAGAGAGAGTATAGTATGTAATGGATGTATGCTCTGATAATATAGATGCAGTTTGCCAAAAAAATAAGGAGGGAAGGATAGGATGGCAAATGAAAAAAAAAAATTACAGTTGATGGTGGCAGTAAAATTACTATTCTGAAACAGTTATGTGTGTGTGATGTGGCATAAAGCAAATGTGTCCTTGAGATGCACAATTATAGAAGAAAGGAAACACACATATAATACATAAGAAATTAAGTAAAAGCATTACCCAGCAATTCCTTTCCTAAGTATATAACCAAGAGAAATGAAAACATACATCCAACTAAAAACTTTTACACGAATGTTCATAGAAGTGTTATTCATACTAGCCAAAATTGGAAACCATTGAAATGTCAGCTGATGAATAAATGATGGAATATTATTCAGCCATAAAAAGGAATGAGTACTGACACATGCTACAACATGGATGATTTTGAAAACGTTACACTAAGTGAAAGAAGACAGACACAAAAGGACAAATATCGTATCATTCCATTTATATGAAAGGTTCAGAATAGGCAAATCCATAGAGACAGAAAGTAGATTAGTGTTTGCATAGGGTTGGGGAGAGGGGCAATGGGGAGTGACTGCTAATAGGTATGGAGTTTCTTTTTAGGAGTGATAAAAATTTTCTCAACTTGATTGTGGTGAATTAATTTAGTGTGACTATACCAAAAACCACTGAATTGTACACTTTAAATGGGTGAATTGTATGGTTATATGAATTTTATCTCAATAAAGCTGTTAAAAAGAAAAACACCATAGTTCTGAATTAAAAGAGACATGAAAGACTTTTTTTATCTTTTCTTTCATTTAAAAATTTTTATTGAACTATATCATTCATACATGAACATACATAAACAATAAGCGTACAGTAAAAGTCGTCAACTTTCAAAACACCTTGCATTGTTATGAAACATGTTACAAACTATGAAAGAGCATTGTCAAAATATTACTACTAACTATAGCCTATATCTTACATTTGGTGTGTTTTCCCACAACCCCCACCCAGTTTTAACACCCTGTATTAGTATTATATATTTGCTCTAGTTCATAAGAGAACATTCTCATATTCTGTTAATCACAGTCCATCTTCCACCACAGGATTCACTGTATTATTCAGTCCCATGCCTTGTACAATCCATTCAAATGCACTCAGTGGCTCTTATTTCATCACAGAGTTGTGCTGTCATCACCTCAGTCCATTTTAGAACATTTTCATTACTCCAAAAGGAAAAATCCCATACCTCCTTATACCTGCCTATTGTTGTCCCTTGGAATTGATATAATATCTTCTTTGCCATTGCTGCAAAAGTATTATAGTATTGCTGTTAACTAAAGTACATAAATTAGATTAGATGTAATTTTCCCATGTATCACCATATTCTTTGTAAAAGAACATTCTTATATTTATAGTGTTAACCACAATCTTCATCCACCGCCAAAATCACTGTTATAGTCCCTAAACCATCCTCTAGCTTTCTCTCAATTGACATTTATGTCCATAGACTACCCCGTTTCAGCCATAATCACATTTATGAATCAGCAATGTCAGTTATCTTCACTATAATGTGTTACCATCAATTCTATTCATTTCCACACTTTTATAATAAGCCTAATTAAAAATTCTTCATTCAGCATCAGCTCCCATTCTCAACCCACACTCTATCTCCTAGTAATCTATACTCTAGAGTTTACCTCCGTGAATTTACTCATCATATGAGTGATTTTTTAAAGTGGACAAGATCATCTGTAATGTCATAAGGGTGCAAACTTGGTTGATAAAGCTGTAAAGAAGTATAAGAAAATAAGTGGCAAGATGGGGGTCGGATGTGGCTCAACTGGTTGGGCGTCCGTCTCCCATATGGAGGGACCCGGGTTCGATCCCTGGGACCTCCCGGTAAAAAAAAAAAAAAAAAAAAAAATAAGTGGCAAGATTATCGTTACTTTTGGAAAGAGAGAAGGAGATATAATTGGGACAGGGCACATGTAAGGCTTCTGGGGTAGCTAGCAAAGTCCTATTTCTTGACCTGGATGGAGACGATCACTAGAATTTTCATCTTATGATATTATACTAGGCACATTGTGTGTGGTATGTTTGTGTGTGTGTGGTTTTCTCTATCTATGGAAGAGTAGTGGTCAAGACCATGGACTTTGGCACTGAACTGTGGTGTTCAAACAAGAATGAACACCATTTTACTGGCTTTGTGTGAATTTAAACAAGAATGATAACCATTCCTACCTCAGAGGTGGGATTAACACATTTTGTAGATTAAGTCATATGGGACAATCATTGGAATATAGTGTGCTATATATCCATCAGCTATTATTATTTTGCCAAAATCATTTATGCAGCTCAGTATTTGGGAAGTTATGTGGCTGAAAGCACTCTTATAAGCATCCTTGTTCCTTGCATCCCTAAACTTGGGTGATTGTGTTATCACGGAGGTTGTCATCCCATTTAATCAGCTTAATACAGACAGTGATATAAACAAAAGCATGTTCAGATTTTATAGCTTATGTCTCAGTATTTACTTTCAAATATAAGTGGGCAGTTTAAATGTAAATTGGAGTAAAATCCCTTTATGCTCCTTTATATATTGAA
Organism: Tolypeutes matacus; assembly: GCA_026826555.1. Lineage (NCBI taxonomy): Eukaryota > Metazoa > Chordata > Mammalia > Cingulata > Chlamyphoridae > Tolypeutes > Tolypeutes matacus. The sequence continues at coordinate 13,167,132 of JAKSZT010053888.1, forward strand.
AGTTTATCAGTTGAAGTGTACTTGTATATTATTGCAAGAGTTATACTAGAGTAAGCTACTTAAGAAGGAAGGGAGGAAGGAAAGAAAGAAAAAAAAAAAGAAATTGAAAGGGAAGGGAAAGAAAGTAAGCCTTGGGGAAAAAAAGTTGTCTCAAAATACTTGATTTGCAGTCCACTTTCCTGAAATGCCTGTGGCCAGTGATTATAATTATTAGTTGTCTGACTACTTTATTTAAATATATTTTCATTTCTTAGTGGAAATATTTATTATGATTTTACAAATGTAGAAAGTTACTCAACCAGCACAAAACCAATATTGCTGATTTTTTTCCTGACCTGGATTGCAATTAATCATTGATAAATGAAATTTAGCCTAGTAAGAAAGTTTGGAAAGGCTCTAAGAATTAGAAAAATAAACTTTTAAAAATGTTTATTTGTTTGAAACTTTTCAAGTTTCCTATGGGATCTAGATATCAAGCAATATTTACCTATATCCACTAGTTTGTATTTCCTTCCTGTTGATTTCCTTCTTAAGAACTTTCAGTGAAAGGAAGCCCAGACTATATCTTAAGAAAGCTGTACATAAATCTTCTTCACACTCTTAATATAAGCCACACCTCATTTTACAAATGTTTAAATGGTATTTTTCCAAATCTATGGAATTGGCATAGCTTCCACAATTGAAAAATAATTTTTTAAATGCTTTTAATCTTGTCTGACTAGTCCTATGTTAAAACAGTATTGTTTTACCTGTGAACTACCATAAGTAGATAAAGGAGCTACTTTACATATAAATGGCCCTTTAAAACTGAATACTATTGTGTGCTGATTTGCAATGGAGACTCTATAAAGAGGGAAAAAAAACTAATAAATGCTATGTTGTGGACCAATAATTAGATTCTCAATGTGGTATAAAGCACTCACAGGAGGTTCATTCTTGGCCTCATAAATTTAACTATAACTTTCCATTCTACTGCTATTAAGTGACTTAGAGACATGACTTCACAGTAAAATAAGCTCCTAAACCACAGTGGCAAGCACATAAAGACTGGAATTATGCAGTGATGGCATGCCATTCGTTTAGGAACTGACTATCCCATTTGCTCTTGGAAATTAGGCTAACAGCAAATGAAGAGTTGGTTCTAAACGGTGAATTCAGTATCGTGTGGTTTATAACCTTTTGTACTATTTGCTAAACTTAAAAATTATTAAAGACTCCATTTGGTTCACTGCAGAAACAGTATGATACTTGTAGTATTATACAAATATTTTGTTTTGTCCCCAGTCAACTTATTTCCCATTCCTGTTGAATTATCTGAGTCTTTTAAACTCTGGCGTGCCTCAGAATTCCCTCCTCGTCTTGTTAAACACAGGTTTCTGGGCCCGGCTCCCAGAGTTTCAGATTCTGTAGATCTGTATGGGACTTGGAATTTGCATTTCTTACAAGTTCTCAGGTGATGTTGATGTAGATGGTCTGAAGACACTGAAAAATACTGACCTAGTACCAGGAAATCCTCCTCTGCAATTAACAAGTTTCCTTTTAAAATAAATGAACTAAGAAAATAGATGTCAGGATTTGGCTGGCACCATTGTTTAGGGAACCGTGCCCCGATTTATTAAGTCAGAAACTGTGGGAAACATTTCTACAAAAAAGGCCCTTCCCTAAAATCCAACAATATATGGAATGGAGTATTAAACTGTTTGGGGTTTCCTTTATCCTGAGGAAAATTGCAGTTAAATAAAGTAAATAGACAAGCCCTCTTAAAATCCTTGAAGAATATGTGATACAAATTTTTATCATTAATCTGACACATAATGATTTTTTTTTTTTTTTTTTTTTGAGAACCTTTTGAAATCTTATTTCCTTAAAGTTCAAGATCCATGTTGGACTTCCACAAAATGTTTTTTGTTGTTTTTATTTTTCTATCACCATCTCTAAAAATGATAGTTTCTTTTTCCCAGAATCCACAGTCGTTTGTTACCATCTTAGTAATTGTAGTCACTAAAATTAGGGCCAGGCTAGCAATGACCACTTTTATTGTATTTTATGACAGATGGAAATTTTCAGTGTTCATGTTAAGTCTTCGTCCAGTGCATCTTTGTTTGATGTTTAAATAGTTTGGCTCCATTTCTTTTGCACCTTGATTCTTGACTGCAACCCATCCCCAGGCATTTCTGTTTCACTCCTTTTTCAACTTTACCAGTCTTTTCTCCGATGTGATTTCACCCCAGAGCTTTAGGTCTGTCTTTTGTTAGACACACAGTGTTGCTGTCCCATTCTTTCCATTACAGTGAGTTCTTTTGTGCAGATCAGTTCCTTGGCTGATAATGGTGATTCCCATCCCTTCAAGATATTGAACGTTCACAGCTGAAAAGATGCACATATGATATGCATAGATCATATTGGAGCAAGTCTGCTTTGTTAAAAGCTGAAATTAAGATCATTAAAAACATGTAAATGATAACTTCTCTACAGTTTTTTACAGTTGTCTTTCTGTATATCTGTGATACTTCTGACAATTTTAGGTGGTAACAACTGATGGCAAGGATTTGTCTGATTAGCTTATGCCATATTCACAACACTATTATATTCATCTTCATTTTGTTTTTGGAGAGGAAATGGGAGTCATTACTTGATCATTTCCTGTGTATCGTAAAATACATCTCTGTGGATATCTTCCCAGTTTCACACTTCAAAAAATGAGTTATGAGTCATTGACCACAGCTGCCTTGTTCACTTATGTATTCCAAGTGCCTTGTGCAGTTTGGCATGTAGTACATAGGCACTCAATAAATATTTGTTGAATAAATGAATTGACATTTTTCAAAGGTCAAGATTATAGAAGAGGTTCCTTTTTGAAAGTTTATAATTTACAAAGTTGAAACTGATGAAATGTGTGTGTGTTTATGTGTTTAATACCTTTAAAAGGCTTTTGGATTGTGGAAGAGTGACTACAATGAACAAGATATGTTGTTTTTCCTCTTAGTTGTTATTTATGTTTGAAATTTAAAGAAAAGAAATGCCTCCCTAATTTATTTGTTTCAGTTTGATATTTTAGAGCCTCAGGAGTATTGAGTTATGTGACATTTTGTTATTCTGGTCGTGATTATTATTAATATAAGGCCTTGTTTCATTGAATTGTTTATGGTACTGTTAAAAATAACACTGGTCTATTAAAAACAGATACAATATCATATGGACATATGAAAATATTTTAAGACTTTTTCATTTGAATGGAAAATATGTAAGATGCTTTAAGTCAAGTTAGTGTAGTCCACTGGTCAGCGAACTACAGCCACACTCGTTCATTTACATTTTGTCCATAGCTGCTTTCCCCCTATGACTGAAGAACTGATACTTCCAACAAAGATGAGCCCAAAATGCTGAAAATATTTACTATGTGGCACAGAAAATGTTTGCAGCCCTCAATGGAACAATAAAATCACATGCTATCATATAATTATGATTTATACTTTAGGATATGGCTATTCTTAGCACCTTAGGGGAAGGATATTTTAATGTTACTGCTGAGATTATATATTCAACCAAAAAGTAGTTTTTTATAATCAATAAAACACAACTATTGTAGGCATTCATTTTTTTTTGTTTTGTTTTGTTTTGTTTTTTTTAAAGATTTTATTTATTTATTCATTTATCCCCCCCTTGCTGCTTGTGCTCGCTGGGTCAGCTAACCACGCCCCGTGCGGGCGGGCTTGCCTTCACCAGGAGGCCCCGGGAACCGAACCCGGGGCCTCCCATATGGTAAACGGGAGCCCTCCTGATTGAGCCACAGCCGCTTCCCAATTCATTTTTTAAATTAGTAAATACTTACTGAAAAAGTACTTTTGGAAATGACAATATTAATATATGAAGAGTTATTACAAATCACTAAGAATTATCTTGCTATAGGAAAATAGGCTAAGGGCATCAAAATGAAGCTCTCAAAAGAAGAACTATCACTGGCCAACAAATATGTTAAAATGTTTGACTTCACTAATAATTGAAGAAATGCAAAATAGGATAGCAATGAGATCCTGTTTGTTAAAATTGGAGAAACACTTTTCAAAAATAACTTTTCTACACCCAGGTCCTGTATAAGGGGGGATAGCCCCAGACACTGACACCTTATCAGTGGGCTCTATTTTGGAATCTGTGCTCCTGAGAGTGACAGAATTGAACTCAAATAAATCCTCCCTGCATATGGTTCATCAGTCCCTTCTATTCAAACCTATATGTGATGCTGGAGTTTTTAGGTGTACTTCCAGAGACTGGAGCCTCTGGCCTACCTATGTACCAGGTGTGCGTGGAATCTCGGTGGAGCTGCAACTCCTACCCTACAGCTCAATGGACTCATCCAAGTCACCTGGCGAGGAGACAATGATGGGCAACGGCCAGCCCAGGGAATGGAGAGGGCCTGCATCTGCAGGCAGGATCATCCCATCCACCATATCCATGGGATATAAGCCCTCTCTCACTTGGAGGTGGAGTGGACATCACCATCCCAGTCCCCTCAGGATTGGGGGAAGAACTATGGACTAGAGTGGACTTGATGGTATTCTTTTGTACACATATGGTGATTCTAACAGTGGAAGAAATTATAACAGTGAGGTGGAGCCAGTGGCCACTGTTCACTTTCGGGGCAGGGAGGGGATGTGCAGTTGAAATACAGGGGCTTTTTCGGGACTTGGGGGTTGTCCTGAGTGCCGTTGTGGTAACGGATGTAGGCCATTTTAAATCAGCACACACCACTCAGAACTGTGTGGGAGAGAGTGTGGTCTACGATGTCAACTGTGGTCTATGGTTGATGGCAAGGCCCCAGGATGTGTAGGTCCATTGAGGGTGGTGGGCCACACTTGTGGGAGATGTTTGTGTGGGATGTGGTGGGAGGGGTGGGAGGTGGGCAACATGGGAATCCTAGTAGGTTCCGTGTAATATTTTAGGTAATCTAAGCACCTCTTAAAATATATATATATATAAATAACATTTTTGTAAGCAAATGCACATATATGCACATATATTTATATATCATTTTACAAATATTGGTATGTATTGTGAAAATTTTGATTTTTACCCACAATAAAAAATAAATTAAAAAAAAAAAAAAACTTTTCTAGTAGTGATTTCTTATGCACTGCTGATAGAAGCATAGGTTAGTACAAACTTTCTAGTTTTTCAGTATATATTAGAAGGCTTCATCCATAGATATTTTCTCAAAACCCTTCAAAGACCTTGTCATCATACTTGCAGTTAAGCCATAGTTTCTGTCATGATCTAAATGACCTACGTAATTCAGGCCCTGGACTGCCTGTCAGACCTCCTACCCTGACCAGCTACGTTCGTTGCCTTCTTGCTGCTCCCTCAACACACCAGTTATGCTTAGACTTGCTGTTCCCTAAAATTTATGCAGGGTGTGTTCCCTCATTTCATTCAGTTCAAATGTCCCCATCTTGGAGCCTATTTTCTGAACACCTTATCTAAAATATCAACACGTCACTCTCTTCCCTTGCCCTTTTTCCTGCTTTGTGTTTCTCATAACACTTATTCCAGCTTGACATTGTGTTAAAGATGTGTTTGCTTATTGCCTATCCCTCACTAGAAAGTCTGCTCCAGGAGGCTAGGAGCTTTGTTCTGTGCCTAGAACTGTGCCTGGCTTGTAGTGGTCACTCAGTAAATACTTGTTGAGTGAGTGAGTTGAGTGAGTGAGTAAATGAGTTAATGGCCTCTGACCATTCACTTTTAAATTTTTAGCCTGAGGAAGTGGTCATATGTACAAATAGGTATGCACAGGGATGTTTGTGATATCAGAACAATGGAAATCTAACAGCTAAATAATAGGGGTGTAGTTAAATAAGTACTGATTTATCCTATACACTGCTATACTATAGAACTTGTTTAAGAAATGATATTGAATAAATATATCCTATTGATATACAACAAGGGTTAGCAAACTACAGTCCTCCTGCCAAATCCAACCTGAGACCTGTTGTTGTTCTACCACAGCTAAGAATGTTTTTTTTCATATTTTACAGAATCGTAAAAGAAAAACATTCGAAAACTATGTGACTTAGTATGTGGCCAGCAAAGCCTAAAACCTGACCCTTAACAGAAAACATTTGTTGACCTCTGATGTAGAGTGTTGTATTTACTGTAGATTAAGTTGAAGGGGGATTAGTAACATTACAAAATAGCATATAAGGAATGATGTCATTTTTTTAAAAAGTGCAATTAATACAATTCAGGAAGATAGACACGATACTAACAATGGTAGTGTCTGAGTAGGTAGGATTAGTGGAATTGTGTATTTTATGTCTTTCTAATTTTAGGATTTTTCAGTAATGGGAATGTACTTATTGTGTAATAAGACTAAAATAAAATTTTAATTTTGGTGTGGGGTAAAGAGGGAACTATTCTGAGTTGTAAAGGGCTTAGACATATTTCTCCATTTCTCAGATGAAGAAACTGAGCCTAAGAAAGGTTAACTAACTTGCCCAGAAGATACAAACATAAGACAAAAATAACATTGCTGCCAGCTTTTTTGTTCACTGGAATCAGCATTTGATAACTCAAAGTCCTTATCAGCAAAGTCCCTCAGCTGACCTATAAAATTATGGACCCTGTGCCCAAACGCACTTTAGAGGGATCAGTGTATAACATACAATAAAGGAGAGATAAGCAGATATCAAAGACCACCACCCAAATGAGATTAGATGCACACCAGGTAGGTTTATATTTGTTTAGATAGAATGAAAAAGAAGTAACTTATATTTTGTCTTTAAAAAATGGCAAACTCTATGTACATATAGGTACTTGGTTTATTTTGTATGTTTGTAAACTATTACAGCTAGACAATATACTACTAAATTGCTTTTTCATACCTTATAGAGTTAATATTTCAAATTCTGTCCTATGACGCAAAAAGGGCACATGTGCTGAAGGACATGCCCTTGGCTTTAAGATACACAGAAGAGACCTTCAACTTATCCTCAGGCCCTTGCTCAGACAACTCTACAAAATTCAGCAGCAACTTAAAGATAACGCAGTACAACAGTGAGAAGTCTTAGTATAATGAACTGACAGCTAATTAACAGAAAGAAGCAGTAGGACTGTAAAAAGCAGACTTAAAAGTTCAGCAGTTTTTGGACCATTTAGTGTCCATTTAGTGTATGGACAAAAAGCCTAATATCCTTCAATTATTCCTAAGGGAACCACTATTTTATATTGAAGAATGATGATGATAACTACCATTGATCTTTAATTGGCACCTGTGCATTTAATCACAGCCATCTTGTGGTTTGAGAGAATGATTACCTATTCACATATTTAGAAACTGAAGGGGAGTGGGATGTGGCTCAGTGTTTGAGTGCCTGCCTCACATGTACAAGGTCCTGGGTTCAATCCCCAATAGCTCCTAAGAATAATACTAATAAAATTAAATTTAAAAAAGAAAAGAAAAGAAACTGAAGCACAAAAGGGATTAAGTGAGAGCCTAGGATGATAGAGATCATTCAGCTAAACGAGATTGACTAGTCCTGGCTCAGAGTCTTCACATTTGATGGTGAGGCTGAGTCATCAAAACAGTTATGATCATTCATTAAATCAAAGCAGCACACAAGTATATTTTAAAAACTGATATAAGTTAAAAAGATGAAATTAAGTATTTCAATGCTCTTTAGAGGTAAGGTTCCATTATCTGGAAAAATTCACTCACATAGTATCTGCCTTATTATTTTAAAATGCCAGAGAATTACAAAGTACTTGCTTAGATGAGGCCATCATTTTTTTCTCTTCTCTTTTCTATGTGGTGGATTACACAAATTCTTTTAGAAATCACAGCCAGATAGAGTACATGGCTTTCATCATTTCCTGTCTCATTAGCAGGCATTATTAAAACAACAGCAACAAAAAGATGTTTTCCTTTTGGGTGAAATTTATGTTCAGAAACTATTTGACAGACTTATATAATATTCAATATTACTAATAATTCACTGCATATTTTTCTAAGCATCAAGTTGGGTGATTTACCCATTTTTTTAAAGCCTAAATTGAGGTAGAATGAGCAGCTAACAGCCAACCTTTAGGCAGTGTAGAAGGGGGTGGGTTGTTATGCAGCTGTTCGTTGTTCTTGGCAGCTGCTTGAGGAGTTAGAATGTCTAAGATAGCACAGTATATGGGACACCTAAAGACAATTCTATGCACAATAGTTGTGTAGCAATTGGTTTTCCTTTCCCTTTCAGCACAATTTTTAACTTCCATGTTGAATTCATCAGGTGAGAATTTTAGGTAGGTCACTGAGCATGTATTCTGTTTTTTCTTCAGTTCCAAGTTTAGAGTGTTGATTTGTGTTAGAAAAGGGATGTATAAACTTTATCATACATTTCCTTTCTCCCAACCTCTACCCTCTCACCCCTGTATTTATTTCTATAATAAAGGTATGCACTTTCTGCTTGAGAAAACTTTACCTACCTAAAACAGTTTCAGCCTATATCACTCAATTTATTCTCCATTTATATGTTGGTTTACATTGTTTTATACTGTATATTTTATGATTATCTGATTTTATATTGCTGATTTGCCTTCCTGGTTGTTAGCTCCTTGAGATCAGAGATCTTAAACCCTTACCACAATGGTAAGCATATGCATATGGTAAGTGCTTATTAAGTCCTAAAACCATATCCGATAGAGCAGAAAAGCACCTCTGGGAGTATCTTAACCAGGGCCTTCACTTCACAAATGAGAAACTTAAATTCTAGAGAAGGAAAATGGCCCATCTTTGATGTGGCAAGACTGGTGAGGAGCAGACCCCGACCCTACAGCCCAGACCTCTTGACTTGCAGTTTAATGTGCCTAGTTGCCAGGCAACATGGCCACTGGCTTGTGCTCAGAGAAAGCAACAGACCATTTCCAGGAATAGGTGGAACTGGTTGCTGCCCACGTCAGTATTACTGATATACCTGCCCTGAAATTCCACCCAGTAAAACCACTCAGAAGCTAGGGACTGAAATCAGAGCCCTGTCTCAGAAAAAGTCAATATCAGAATACAATGAAGGATTTTCTTCATTCATTTATTAACTTTTATTCATTTTGACTAGGAAAAAATGGTATAAAAACCACCTCTTGAACTAAGAAAAAAAAAAAAAAAAAAAAAAAAACACCTCTTAAGTTTTAGTAGCTATTAACTTTTTCATAATAAATGTCTTCCAAAACCTGGATAAGTCAAAAATATCTATTCACCAGGGCATTCTACATTTACATTCATAAATTATACTCATCCGAATTTTCTTCCTTTGTTTAAACTGTGTGCTTTTGTACAATAGTAAACTCAAGTCTAAGGTACATTTAGATTGATTATTCTTGACTATAAAACATTGTTACTGGCAGTTAGCATGCATGTCAGTGTCTTTAGTCTTTATTTTGAATAAACACATTGGGGAGATCTTAGTGATTTATTTTTTCAGGAAAATGAAGAACAACCTCTTCACCTAATTGCCTGAAAGCTATAGGTTGAATTCTTCCCCTTTATATTGAATCACAGGGAGGGGGATAATTGACAGAAGTAGTCACCTAATTTTAAAAAATGAATAAAGTCCACAATGCAATTTGATAAGTACAAAAAAAACCAAACCTTCAGTTGTAGGTCTTAAAGAGAAAGGGAAAATCGGAAAGAGATAATGAAAGGAAGACATAAATGTACAGGTGCACACACGAGGGACCCCAGGGAGAGTCCCTCTGAAGATTACGTACACCCAAGGTGGCAAGAAGCTGGTGTTCACTTGGCTGTAAGCTGCCAGCAAACTATCCTGCATCAGAGCACTTAACTTGGAAGACAGGGCCTCTCTGAACCTCAGTTTCTTCATCTGTATGCCAAGATAGAACTTGATGACCTTTTTAACATCCCTCCCAGCTCTAAATTTCTGTGGGATTAACCATTTTTACAAATCTTTATTCTAATATTTAAAACTTTAGAAGTTCCGCTCTACATCAAAAAGCCAGAGTAGCTTAATAAGTACTTATTACATGAATGATTGAATTTGGCCCCTATTGTGTGAGTTAATCATCTCAGCTAACAATATATGGGTTACGTCAGTTATTTTCAGCAGAAAATATTTATCATATATATGACATTTTGTGCTGTGAAGGCTTTATGTAATGAAAATGAGTAATAAGTAAATGCTGCTTTTCTAATGGGAAATTAGTGTTTGATCTTTTAACAGTGACTTTTTCAGCATGAGCTTTTGAAGAAAGGCTTTGATATTGATTGTGCATTTTCAACTGAAGCACATGTGAACTGAAAATGTGTCTTTCCAGAGCCGTCTGTTCTTATTCATTTCTTCTTTTCTCGCTCTTTGCTCTGGCATATAAATATTCTTGTACAGTTCTTCAGGGGAACTGCAAACCAGAAACGCAAACTAATACATCTTGTTTACAGCCCTGTCTGATGCTATCTGTAAGGGTAAAGTGAAAAGATAAATACTTTTATTTGACAGATTTTTTAATTTGAAGTTTTTTAAACATTGATCAAAAATAGCAATGACTTTGATGATGTTACTTAAAGTATAATGAAAACATATAATTTTGATATAGTTGTTTTGAACTTCTTAACTTTAGATCATAAGAGTTTTATTTAAAATTTTTGTTATTTACATGCTTGAAAGACTATCTTAAAAGCTAATTCATCATATTTTACTGTCCTTCTTCTGTTGGCAAATTATGTTCGTTTTGATTTTTGCTATCAATGTAATCAGAGTCTCTATAATGCAGAATCTTTTTGACAATTCCTGTTGATTCATAATCTCAAGATGATTGGTGCTAGTTGTACCAAATCCCTATTTTCTCTTAATAGTCATTTTAAAAAGAAAAAATGTCTTCTGTTATTAGCAGGTATTATATTTTATTAACTGTCATTTTTCATCTTGCCCTCTTAACTTTAATAAAATCCTCCCCACCAAATAAAGGTACCAGTGAACCCTGGAGCCAAGACCAGGCACCAGGTCTGTGCTCCCCATCCAGTGCTCTCTCCATCATCCTGTCCCCATTTAAAGAAGTGCCGAAGTACCATTTAGTGTCCTTTTTGTGGCAACTTGCTTTTCAGCACATTATTCAAGATGTGCCAGTTATAACTTAAATTGCCTTTCAGAATGATTTGTGACATTTCTCCTTCATTCTTTTTAACAATATTCATTGTATAAACTAGTTTGGAATTCTATTAGATATTCAGAATTTTAAGATCTTTAAAAAAGATGTTCTCTTTGAGACTTTGGGTTACTCCTCTATGAAATAACCTCTCTTCATAGTTCAAGAGAAGGTGACAAACCAAACGTTTGAGGATTGAGATTGATCCAGGTTCACATATGAATCATTTAAAGCATCAATGGGTTAATTAATGTTTTCATCTAAAACTATTTTGTAATTGTGCCCAATGTTAAGACTCCAGAATACTTGACATAATTACTTATAGATGATAGAAACTAATGGCATGGAATGGAGCACTTTGCAAACACTAGAGTATTAATGATTTCTTAATACATGTGCCAGTAGGTTGATTAACTGTTGGTTGATTCATCTATTAAATGAACATCCATTGAGCGCCAGCTACTTTGCTGGATACTGGCTCTACATACGGCAATGATTAAGACAAAATCCATGCCCTCATAGAGCTCACACTAGTGGGACTGACAAACAATAACAAGTAAGAAATAAGATAATTAAGCTATGATAATTAGTGGAACAGAAATAAACAAGGTGATAGGATAGGCAATAAATGATGATGGCCAACTTTACTTGGGGTTGTTAGGAAAGACCTCTCTTTGGAGGGAGCATTTAAACCATTCAAGATAAGAATAACCAAGCGTGTGAAGAGCTAGGGAAAGAGAGTTGTTAGAGGAAATAGCGAGGGCAAAAATTCTGAGGTGGAAAAGGGCTTCTTTTTCCACCTATGTTAATTAAGAATATAAATTCCTCCTCACCTACTTATAGGAGCACTGTGGTGAGACCAATACATTTAAGTACCAAAAGGCCTAAGCTGGGATGGATGTGAACGACAGGCAATGAAGGAGATATGGAGGTCTTTCTCCCTACTTTTAAAAATTAATGAAAGGGTAGCACAAGAAAGTCAGATACTGCATTGTATGATGCCAGTGGTCAATGTAGGAGTTCAGAGAAGACAGGTCTTTGCCTGGATTTGGGCCTTGACCTGAGCCTTGAAGAATTGGTGGATTTGGATTGGCTAAGAAGAGATGGAAAACGTATTTCAGGACAAGAGAACAGTGTAAATAAATATTCCGAGGTGAGCTGAAGTTGAATGAATGCTTGATACCATATAGACTCCAGGTGGAGCCAGAGCAATCTTTGAGAGAATAGAAGATAGTTTTATAATAGGTGGGTCATATTCATAGAGGCCCTTGAAAAGTCAGTTTTGACCTGGTGTTTTTAGACTATGGAGAATTGTTACAGTTTCTTGATTAAGAAGATTGTATGGTTTTTTTTAAAAACATGCTGCTACAGATTAATGGAGATAAGAGGAAAATTTTGGAGAATTGCAGACTAAGTAGGAAGCCCATTTTTATTATTATACTTGATTTATTATTGTACTTGATGAAAACATGGACTATGCTGTTATCAGGGAAAAGGAATGAACTATATAAGAGACATTTCAGCAAAATTAACAGTGATATTTGATGATAAAAGAGCAATAAATTGAAAGTCAGGATGCCTGCTCTCTCAAGCCCCAGGACTGACTGAACAGTAGTGTCACAGTTAGAATTGAGGAGGTTTGCAGGGATATTAAATGTCTGATTTTGTTTTGGACATGTTAGGTTTCAAAAGACAACAAAAGACCCAAATTGTGACATTGAGCACACAAGTAGAAGTACAGAACTAGAGCTAAAATGGAAAATTGAATTAGAATGCATGTGGCTTCCTTAAGGGAATGCAAATAGGTGATGAGAACTGAGGACTTCACCTCGGAGAATGAATGCCTGTGCTTAGGAGTGTGCATTGCTGGGGAGAAGAAGGAGAGAAAGTAAGAGGGAATGAAACTGAGAAGGCAGCACCAAAGCAGCACTTGGATAAAAGCCAAGAAAGAATTTCAAGCAGTAAATAGGAAAATTTCTTGGGGAAATAAATCATCATTATCATAAAAAATCACAACTAACCTTTTTTAAAAAAGATTTATTTATTTACTTTATTATTTTTTTTTAATCCCCCCTCCCCCCGACGGTTCTCTCATCTGTCTGCTCATTGTTTCTCACTTTATCCAGGAGGCACCAGGAACCAAACCTCAAACCTCCCAGATAGAAGGCGGGTGCCCAGTGACTTGAGCCACATCTGCTCCCTGCAGGCGGTGGTGTCTGCTGGCTTATGACATCTACTCATTTAGGTGTCGACTTGTTGCAGTGGGGTGCGATGTCTAGCTCATTGTGGCAGGGTGCGGGGTCTAGCTCATTGCAGCGGGTGCAGGTGTGTGCTCGTCTTCTTTAGGAGGCACTGGGACCCGAACCCGGGACTTCTTATGTGCTAGGCGGGTGCCCAACTGTTTGAGCCACATCTGCTTCCCACAACTAACATTTTAAAAAATGATTACTGTGTCTTCTAAGCTTCATTTAAATTAGAGAAGTTGTGAGTTTACAAAACAATCATGCATGTCATTTAGGATTCCCTCGCATCACCCTATCACCAGCACCTTACATTGGTGTGACCAATTTGTTAAAAACAATGAAAGAACATCGTAATAATATTACTGCTATCTATAGTCCATAGCTTATACGTGGTGTATTTTTCCAACAAACCATCCTATTATTAGCACCATGTATCAATATTATGTATTTGATATAATTCCTGCGAGAACATTTTCATTTGTACTGTTAACCACAGTCAGTCATCCACCATGGGGTTCCCTGTGTTACATGGTTTTCTGCCTTCTGCAGTCCATCCAAAGTGTAGCTCAATGGTTCCCAGTTTCATCCCAGAGTTGTGCTGTCAATCACCTCAGCCCATTTTATAACATTTTCATTAATCCAAAAGGGAAACATTCCATACCCCTTCCCCCCCATTGTTTACCCTTAGCGTTGATATACTACCTTCTTTGCCATTGCTGCAAAAATATTACATTAGTACTGTTAACTATAGTCTATAAGTTATATTAGTTGTATTTTTCCCATGCATCACCATATTCTTAACACCTTGTAATAAAAGAACTTTCTTGTATTTGTACTATTAACCACAATCCTTATCTACCACCAAAAACATGATGCTATACAGTCCCTAGAATATCCTCTAGCTTCCTTCAGTTGACATTAACCTCCCTAGACTACCCCTTTCAGCCACAGTCATACTTATAAATCATCAGTGTTAGTTATACTCACAATAATGTATTACCATCAACTCTACACACGTTTACAAACAACCTTATTAGCATTCTACATACATTAAGCATCAGCTTCCCCTTCTCAAGCTACATTCTGTCTCCTAGTAACCTATACTCAATAGTTTAACTTCATAAGTATACTCACCATATTTAATTCATATTAGTGAAATGATACAATATTTGTCTTTTTGCTTCTGGCTATTACACTAAACATAATCCCCTCAAGTTTCATCTATGTTGTCATATGCATCCCAACTTCATTTCTTAGAGCAGCTAAATAGTATTCCATTGTATATATATACTACATTTTGTTTATCCATTCATTGGTTGATGGACACTTCGGTTGTTTCCATCTTTTAGCAATTGCGAATAATGGCACTATGAACATCAATGTGCAAATGTCTGTTCCCGTCCTTACTTTCATTTCTTCTAATATGTTCCTAGTAGTGGGATTGCCAGGTCATATAGCAGGTCTATATTTAGCTTCCGGAGAAACTGCCAAACTGTCTTCCACAGAGGATGCATTCCCACCAGCAGTGAAGGATTGTTCCTATTTCTCCATATCCCTCCAACACTTGTCGTTTTCTGTTTTTATAAAGGCCATTCTGTAAGGCATGAAATGATATCTTATTGTAGTTTGATCTGAATTTCCCTAATAGCGAGTGATGTTGAGCATCTTTTCATGTGCTTTTTAGCCATTTGTATTTCCTCTTTGGAAAAATATCTATTCAACTTTTGCCATTTTTTAAATTATATTGCTTGTCTTTTTATTGTTTAGTTGTACGATCTCTTTATATCACATGGATATCAAACCCTTTTCAGATATGTGGTTCTCCCATTGTATAGGCTGCTCTTTCACCTTTTTAACAAAGTCATTTGAAACACAAAAGTGTTTAATTTTGAAGAGGTTCCATTTATCTATTTTTTTTTTTCATTGCTCATACTTTGAGTATAAGGTTTAAGAAACCACTAGCTATCACAAGACCTTGAAGATGTTCCCTACATTTTCTTCTAGGAGTTTTATCTTTTATGGTTCTACTTTTTTTGTTTTTTTAAGTAGGTACTGGGGATTGAACCCAGGACCTCATACATGAGAAGCAGGCGTTCAACCACTGAACTACATCTGCTTTCTTCTACCTTTTATATTTAGGTCTTTGATCCATTTTGAGTTAATTTTTGTATAAGATGGGAGACAAGGTCCTCTTTCTTTCTTTTAAATATGGATATCCAGTTCTACCAGCACTATTTGTTGAATAAAAACTTCTGACCCAACTGTGGGGGTTTGACAACCTTGTCAAAAATCACTTGACCATAGGTGTGAGGATCTATTAAGATACTTTGGGCTACTTGGTGCTCCTTACTCTTCCAAATAAATTTGATAATTGGCTTTTCCATTTCTGCAAAACAAAACAAAAGCTGTTGGAGTATTTGTTGGGATTGTGTTGAACCTGTAACTCAGTTTGGGTAGAATTGAATTCTTAACTTACTTATTCTTCCAATCCATGAACATGGAATGCCCTTCCATTTATTTATGTCTTCTTTGGTTTCTTTCAACAATGTTTTGTCGTTTTTTGAATATAGGCCCTTTATGTCCTTGGTTGAGATAATTCCTAAATATTTGATTCCTTTAGTCACTATTGTAAATGGGATTTTTCTTTTGACTTCCTCCTCAGATTTTTCATTAGTAGTGAATAGAAAAGCTACTGATTTTTTGCACATTAATCTTGTATCCCACCACTTTTCTGACTGTGTCTATTAGTTCTAGTAGCTTTCTTGTGGATGTTTCAGGATTTTCTAGGTATAGGATCATATCAGCAAATACAAAAGTTTTATTTCTCCCTTTCCTATTTGGATGACTTTTATTTCTTTTTCTTGCCTAATTCATCTAGCTAGAACTTCTAGCACAATATAGAATAACAGTGGTGACAGTGGGCAAACTTGTCTTATTCCTGATCTCAGCGGAAAAGCTTTCACTCTTTCACCATTGAGTATAATGGTAGCTGTGGGTTTTTCATATATGCACTTTATCATGTGGAGAAAGTTTTCCTCTCTTCTATCTTTCAGTGTATTTTATCAAGAAAGGATGTTGTATTTTATAAAATGTCTTTTCTGCATCAATTGAGATAGTCATGTGGTTTTTCTTCTTCAATTTATTGATGTGGTATATTACACTAATTGATTTTCTTGTGTTGAACCACCCTGGCATACCTGGGATAAACCCACTTGATCATGGTATATAATTCTTTTAATGTGCTTGTTGATTCGGTTAGCAAGTATTTTGTTGAGGATTTTTGCATATATATTCATTTGAGAAATTGGTCTGTAATTTTCTTTTTTCATAGTATCTTTGTCTGCCTTTGGTATTAGAATGATGTTGGTCTCCTTGAATTAGTTTGGTAGTGTTCCTCCTGTTCCATTTTTTGGGAATTGTTTAATCAAAATTGGTATTAAATCTTCTTTGAATGAATGGTAGAATTCACCTGTGAAGCCATCTGGGTCTTTGACTTTTCAATATGGGGAGGCTTTTGATGACTTTTTCGATCTCTTTACTTATGATTGGTTTGTTGAAGTCTGCTATTTCTTTAAGGGTCAGTATGGGTTGTTCGTTCATGTGTTTCTAGAATTTGTCCATTTCATCTACATTGTCTAGATTGTTGGCATACAATTGTTCATAGTATGCTCTTATGACCTCTTATTTCTGCAGGTTCAGTGGTAATGTCCTCCCTCTCTTTTCTGATTTTACTTACATCATCTCTCTTTTTTTCTTTGTTAATCTAGCTAAGGGTTTGTCAATTTTGTAGATCTTCTCAAAGAACCAACTTTTGGTTTTGTTGATTCTCTATTTTGTTGTTGTTGTTTTTTCAATTTCATTTATTTCTGCTCTCATCTTTGTTCTTCCTTTCCTTCTGCTTGCTTTGGAATTAGTTTACTGTTATTTTTCAAGTTCTTCCAGGTGTGCCATTAGGACTTTGATTTTTAGTTCGCTCTTCTCTTTTAAAGTAAGCATGGAGCACTACGAATTTCCCTCTCAGCACTGCCTTCATTGTATCCCATAGGTTTTGATATGCTGTGTTCTCATTTTCATTCATATATTTGCTGAATTCTCTTGCAATTTCTTCTTTGACCCACTGACTATTTAAGAATGTTTTTTAATCTCCATGTAAGTATTTTCCTTTTTCCTGTTATTTTCCTTTTTTTGCCTGTTATTAATTTCCAGCTTCCTTCCATTATGATGAGAGAAAGTGCTTTGTATAATTTCAGTCTTCGAATTTATTGAGATCTGTCTTGCTACTCAACATATGGTCTATCCTGGAGAAAGATCTGTGAGCCCTTGAGAAGAACGTATATCCTGCCGTTTGGGGATGTAATGCTCTATAAATGTCGCTAGGTCTAGGTCATTTATCATATTATTCAAGCTCTCTGTTTCCTTATTTATCCTCTGTACAGAAGTTCCATCCAGTGCTGAGAGTGGTGTATTGAAGTCTCTAAATACTATTATAAAGATGTCTATTTCTCCCTTCAGTTTTGCCAATGTGTTTTTCATATATCTTGGGGCACCCAGGTTAGGTGAATAAATCTTTATTATTTCTTCTTGGTGAATTTCCCCTTTTACTAACATATAATGGCCTCCTTCATCTCTTATAACTGTTTTGCATTTAAAATCTATTTTGTCCGATATTAGTATTGCTACTCCAGATCTTTTTTTGATTACTGTTTACATGGAATATCATTTTCCAACCTTTCACTTTCAACCTGATTATGTCCTTGCATCTGCGAGTCTCTTGTAGACAACATATACATGGCTTATTTTTTTATACTTTATGTCAGTCTGTGTCTTTTAATTGGGGATTTCAATCCATTAACGGTCAATGATATCACTGTAAAGCCATTAACTTACTTAGTCCATTTTTTTTTCATTTGGCTTTCCACTGTCATATCTTACTATTGTTTGTCTTTTTTACCCTTTTAGTTACTGTTTTAGTTTGACAAAGGGCTGCCAATGCAAAGACCCAGAAATGGGTTGGATTTTATAACTGGAAATTTATTAGGGTTAAAGCTTAAAATTCCAAGGCCATGAAATGTCCAAATCAAGGACCATCAGAAGTGGTTTATCACCAAAGTCAGCTACTATTGATCCTATTGTCTGGCCATATGGCAAATCAAGATGGCTGCCCATGGCTGCTGAGGTTTCTGCCTTCCCCTGGGTTTCTTTGTTTTCCTGCAATCCTCTCTCTCACATGGCCAGATCAAATATGACAGAGCTGTCTTTCCTGAATTTCCTTTCATTTATATCAGACCCAGCAAGAGGGCAGAAACTCAATCTGAGTCACTCCTCATAGACGTAACCCAATTGAAAGGGTCTCAAACCCACAGGAATGGATTCATTCAGAAACATATCCTTCTCTTTTTGTGATTCATAAAAGAATTTCAAACTGCCACACTTGTACTTTTAATCTTCCTTTCTGTCCTCTTCTCCAAGCTTCTCACCCTTGTCTTTTCCTTTCAACCTGCAGTATCCCCTTTAGTTTCTCTTGTAAATCTGGTTTCTTGGTGACATACTCTCTCAGTTTTTGTTTGTCTGTGAAGACTTTAAACTCAATCTCATTTTTGAAGGACAGTTTTGGTGAATAAAGAATTCTTAGCAGGGAGCGGATATAGCTAAGTGTCTGCTTCCCACATATGAAGTCCTGGGTTCAAGCCCCAGTGCCTCCTTTAAAAAAAAAAAAAATTCTTGGCTGTCACTTTTCTCTTTCAGTAGCTTAAATATATCATTCTATTGCCTTCTTGCCTCCATTGTTTCCGTTGATAGATCAACACTTAGTCTTATTGATCTTCCCTTGTATGTGATGCATTGCTTTTCTCTTGCTACTTTTGGAATCCTCTCTTTATCTCTGGCATTTGGCATTCTGAATAGTAAGTATCTTGGTGTAGGTCTGTTCATCTTTATTCTGTTTGGGGTGCATTATCTTTCTTAGATATTGATATTTATGTCTTTCATAAGGGTTGGGAAAATTTCAGTTATTATTTCCTCAAATATTCTTTCTGCTCCTTTTCCATTCTCTTCTGCTTCTGGGACACCTATATAGTGTATGTTTGTGCGTTTCATGCTGTTATTCAATTCCCTTAGACCCAGTTCAATTTTTTCTATTCTTTTCTCTTTTGTTCTGTCTTTCCAAGTTCAGGTACTCTGTCTTCTAATTCATTATTCTGTCCTCAGCCAATTCAAATCTTCTATATGCATCTAATGTATTTTTATCTCACCCATTGTGTCTTTCATTCCCATAAGCTCTGTTACTTTTGTTTGCAGGCCTTCAAATTGTACTTTATGCTCACCTCATGTCTTCTTAATATCCTTTATCTCTTTAACTATATTTTCCTTCAATTTCTTGAATTGATTTAGAGTATTTGTGTGAACATCATTCATTAGTTGTCTTAAATCCTGTGTCTCTTCAGAATTTTTAGTTTGTTCCCTTCACTGGGCCATCTCTTCCTGTTTCTTAGTATGGCTTGTAATTTTTTGCTGATGTTTAGGCACCTGATTATGTTGGTGACTTTACTGTGTTGGTCACTTTCTTTATCTTTCCTAGTGGTTTTGTTTCACGGCCCCCTTTGATTTTTGGTTTAACTTTTTCTAAAACTTCAATATTTTCCTGTTTACTCATTATCAAAACAGGGACTGTAGCCCACTACTGGGGCACAGACTAGATCCACGGGGGCTTGAGGTCAGGGACAAGAGAGATAAGCCTTGCCTTCCTTCACTTTCCACAGAGGTGGATCTTTCAGCTTCCACTGGCTGAAGTTTCTGAGCCTGAGATTTAAAGCAGGACCTTGCTGTTTAAAGGTGCTGAAGAGAAACCATACTCAGCCCTCCACTGCACCCTCCCTCTTCCCAGGAAGGAATACCCTCTCAGTTAGCCACTGTCAGTCACTGGTTTCATGGAGGCTATTTGCCTTGTGGGTGGGGAATAAGTGCCTTTCCCAGCTGAGGGGGCAAGTAAAGCATGGTTTTCCTTTCATCCTCTTCATCTCTTTATCACCAGTCCCTCTTGGACGCTGCACATAGCACTCTCCTGGTCTGCAGATCCCCAAAGCAGCTCCCTCAGACAGCTTCTGCCCTCCTTCCCCTGTTTCGTAAGAGCACTATGCCCTACCTGACCAACTCCAAGGCTCTTGTTCCAGAACTCCTTCTAAGCTTCTTAATGTAATGGGTCGTTTATTTTTCTCCACAATCTTGTAAAAAGTAAGCACTATGTTATCCCCATTTTATAGATGAGGAAGCTTAGGCACAGAAAGGTTAAAAAGCAACTTGCCCAAGTAACCCAACTTGAAAAACGAGCTGGGATTCAGACACATGTATTGTGACTTCAGAGCCTGAGCCTTCAACTCTCATGCCATATGGTTCTAACAACCAAATGGTGTTTTAATTATATAGTTTGACTTTGAGTTATGTAAGTTTCTGGAAAAGGAGTTAATTAAGAGTTTAAAAGTTGGGTAGAAACCAGAAAGTCAACAGATGGCTGGGCATATATATAACAAATGTGTAAATGCCCATATTGTATTTGTCAATTATCTAAATTGATTGTCAGCCAAAGTTTCATGTTAAAAAGTTTTGTTTTAACATTTTTTTTTTTTTTTTTTTAATTCATTACTGAATGAGAGTTATATTCCAAACAAGTAGAGTTCTGGAGGTAACCCTCACATTGGCATTACTTTAATTATCTTGAGGGAAGCGGCTGTGGCTCAATCAGTAGGGCTCCCGTTTACCATATGGGAGGCCCCGGGTTTGGTTCCCGGGGCCTCCTGGTGAAGGCAAGCCCGCCCGCACGGCGTGGTTAGCTGACCCAGCGAGCACAAGCAGCAAGGGGGGATAAATAAATAAATAAATAAAATCTTAAAAAAAAAAAAAAAAAAATAATAATTATCTTGAGTGCAGCTGCCCAAGTGTCTGGCTTTCTCTATGGACAGCCTCTGGTCTTGGAGCAGGAGCTATGGACAGGAGTCCTTCCCTTTGGAGAAGCAACGTGACAGTAGCAGTAATGACTGCTTCTCTATAGGCTGGGAGAGAACTTTGTTCCATTCCATGTTCTTCAGGGCTCTGCCAGCCTTACTCACTTCTCCCTTGTTTGAGGACAAGACAGAAGGAAATAGTAGTTCCCGGTGCACCATGCTCAGTCATTTGTGTTGGCAAGGAGAAGGGACAGAGCATCGGCTTAGTAGTGCCACGGCCCCAGAAGGGGAAAGCCAATCCTACCTTCAGTGAATAAATTAACTCACTGCTTTTCTTTGGACCTAAAACTGTGTGGACATCATCTAATCAGTCTTGCCAAAAGCACAGATATGCTCCAGTGAGTTAACTGCCCAAAATCTTTCAGTGTTTTCCCATTTTAGCAGAATAAGATACTTATCCTTACAGTTGTGACCCTTGATAAGTTTGGCTCCTGCTAGTATTTCCAACTTTATTTACTTCCATTCCCCCTTTTGGTCAGGTGAACCCGCCTAGTCCCAGTATCTACTGCAGGCCCCCAGGGGCCTTCATCTCTGCTTACACTGATCTCTTCAGGGATTTCCCCCACTACTTCCCACTCCTCCCAGGAATCTTTATTATTATGAACCCCGAGTAAATGCTACATGCAATCCCCATTTAAATGTTATCTCTACCATAAAGCTTTACTGAACTCATCAGAGCTCCTATAGGATTTTCTCCCTTGCTGTCCTTTGACACTCATTTTATCTGTGTTCTAGATGTTTATGTGAATGTATTGTCTTCCCTACTGAAGTCTGACCTCCATATGGGCAGAATCTGTGCCTAATTTAACTTTGTATCTTCCATATACTTAAAGTCAAAGAAGCTAAAGCTGCAGGGGACTGAGAGGACATATGGGTTGCTTATAATCTTATAAGTTGTTTTGAAATTTCTCCATTCTCTTTGCCCTAGCATTTAAGTGTGTTGAAGCCAGGAAAGGACCAGATGCCCAGATTCTCAGTCTTGGTCCAATTCCCCAACAAAAACTGTTGGTGGAACCTAGATGCTGGAATCACCTTTCAGCACCTGTGGACCTTTAAATAATTCTGATGGCAGAACCCCAAACCATAGAAACTAGAATCTCAGGAGAATCTAGACATCAGGATTATTAAAATTTCTCCCTGACTCCCACTTACTGTTTCTGATGTGCAGCCAATATTGGGAAGAAAACCCTACAGCATGCTGGCCTCTGGACAGTTCTTGCTTTACTTGGTAAATAATTTGGGAAAAAAGGGGAGGCTATTCTTTTAATTTGAGAAACTCTTCCTTCTTCATGTAAAGAAAAATTTAAAGGAGAACCAGTTCTATACTACTATGTTTATTTTGCTTGCAACAATCGCTTTCTTTACTGTTTAACTTTTCAGATATTTCGAAAGAAAGCAGTGGAACTTGGGGTAAAATTGCTACCTGCATTTCATACTCCCTCTGGAATACCTTGGGCATTGCTGAATATGAAAAGGTAAAATTCTTCATTTTTGACAATATATTTTAAGTTGAAATATTTGTGATTGTAGTCTGACAAATAGACACTAGATGTATAATTACTTGTATGATAGTGACAGATTGACCCATTGGGAGTCTTGGGGTCTGTTCTTGTGTTGGAAGCTATTAGCTTTTCAGTGTTCCACGGTCTCTGTCATGGGATAACATGGCCTGACAGAGTCATCCAAGCCCGACATAATTTGAGGTTTCCACTATTTCCTGACGACATTGCATCAGTGATACTGTGTCTCTCCACAGATGCCAAGAACATTACATTATCTTTAAAATTACCATCAAAGTGTTTCACTTCTTAGGAAACAGCACTTCCTAAGAGCACTTACTTCAGTTAAGCTGAAGTTCAGAGGTTTTGTACAGGCCAAAACACTTGGACCAATCATATCTCCCATGCAAGGACCTGGTGTAACCGAGACTTGGAGCACCTGAAGCTGCCCTGCCCAGAGTTGTAAGGAGAGAACCAAGCTACTCCATTGACCCACATTAATCTGATCTTCTCATTTAATGTGGGTGGAGAACCCTGGTATGCTAAGTTCATGGGATTGTGCCCCCATGAGAAACCTGGGTTGAACAGACTTCCTAGTGTTCTCCCAGGGATTAGTTTGAATTTTGTCATAGCTTGAGCATTTTGTTAATAAGCAACTTTGTCTTATATTTCCTTCTTAATTCCTTTCTCCTCATAAACAGTCAATCGCATATGTACCTCTTTGTAATAATAAAAATGATAATTATGATGATAGCTAGTATCATCATCATAAAATGCCAGAGGTTGTTCTAGGCTCTTAACATATATTGCCACATTTAATCCCCACAACACCCAGTAGGGTAGGTACTATTGTTATCCCCATTAGGTAATTTGCCTAACATCATACAATAAGTAAATGGCAGAGCTAGAATTTATACTTAGGCATCTATACACACATTGATGCATAGGCACAAATCAAATAGCCTTCTCTTTTTAAAAGCACCAAGAGGACGTACAGGGTAGTTTGGCAGGATTAATGCACATTTATTCTTAATTATTTATTTTAGTGACAGTCTTTGCTGAAGACTTTACTCACAAAATTATTGTTTGATTGTTTCTTGTTCCTTTGGCTAATAAATCAATTAAACCCCGTGCTTTGTTTTCACTCAAATGTCATATATCTAGACCTTGAAAGCACCCTGTACCTTTCTATAGTGTGTGAATATGTATGTGTGTGTGTGTGTGTGTTTGGGCAGGGAGAGGGAGGAAGGTTAAAGCAGTAGCATGTGTAGTGTCCACACCACTGGATCATATTAAATTGAGGTAGTGCACTGTTATATAATGTGATGTGTCGGGATCCATTTTTCCCTTCAGAGTTTTTATTAATCAGGGTTCTGCAAAGAAACAGAGTCAGAGAAGTAATTCCTACACACACACACACACACACAGGTTTATTTTAAGGAATTGGCTTATGCAATTGTGGGGCTGGTAAGTTTGAAATCTGTAGGTAGGGCAGGCAGCATACTGGAAATTGTAGCTAAGAGTTAATTTTGAAGTCTTCAGTCTGAATTCCTTAGGAGAGGCCAACAGGCTGAAAACTCAGAGAGGAGTAGATGGTGTAGTCTTAAGGCAGAATTTCTTCTGGAAACCACAGTTCATGCTCTTAAGGACTTCAAATGATTGGATGAGGCCTACCCACATGATCAAGGGTCAAAGCCTTTACTAAAAGTCAACTGATTTGTAGGTACTAATCATATCTACAAAATACCTTCACAGCAACACTAGGCCAGTATATGACCAAGCAGCTGGACACTCTAACCTAGCCAAATAACACATAAAACACATAAAAGTACACTTCACAGAGATCTTAGGTCTGTCAACATATACTGCAGGGTCGTAAACCAGGGTAGGTATGAACTTGGCTTTGAGACATCTTGGTGTTTGTCTGAGGCCCACAATTTTTTCCTCATGTAGACCTTCTATATTAGCTTTCTATCTTCAGACTTTGTATTTGTAGATAGAATTCTGACCAAGATACTACTCTATTACCTATAATAAGATCTAGTCACAAAAGCACTATGCACAATTATCACATTTTTTTCTTACCCTCTGAGAAAAATGATGTGGACATAGTAGTACACAGAGCTAATTGATTAACAAGAGACCTGGTTCTAGATCTTTCACATCTACTCTAGGTTTGTCTTTGAGGCAGCCATTAAAAATCTCCAAACTTATTTGTAAACTGGAAGGTGGGCTCACTCAATAGTTCTTAACCACTTAGGGTTCACAGTCCACTTTGAGAGTGAGGTGAAACATGGCCCTCTCCTCATAAAATGCATATTTCTGAATGCACAGTGCAATGGGCATACCTAGCACCTACCAAACCCAGGTTTAAAATCCTGGAGAAGATAATTGCTCCAAACTTCTATTCGAAGATTCTAGGGAGCTAGTTCCTATTGCTTCCTTTAAGTTAATGACATTGGATAAAGGTCTACTAAAACTGCTAGAGAGGGCTGTAGGTCCACATCCTTACAATTTCAGTTATTGTAAGGTGCCAGCATTATTTAAGTGTGCTGATCTCTCTTGAAATAGGCATGAGAAATTGATGACTTTATGTTTATTACTAAGGATTGTTCCTTAGTTAAATCTATCCTTCATGTACAAGATATTTTTCAGTACATAAATACTTTTAAAAACTATTAAATACCGAATCTCCTGTTATCATCCATATTTGCGCCTCTTAAAAATTCATAAACTGTGGTATTCATATTTTTATAAGACCTTAGTTTGCATTTACAATATTTTATGCTGGAGTTTTTTTGTTTAATTTCAAAGATTATAGGGTAATTGCATATATGAAAGGAAACTGTAATGGTAAAAAAACAATGTGCCATATTCACTTATGTATTCTTTGGTGTTTTCAAGTTAAACCAGAGGAAATTGCGTGAAATTACATTTTGCAGCTGATAGGAACACTTTTGTTTCTGGCAACCTGTATGAGTTTTTAATTATACATCTCATCTACTATCAGTCCCATTTACTAAATAGCAGTGACTTACCCAAATTCACACAATAAGCACTACTAAACAAAATTAATAGTAATATCAGTACACTAAAATTCTTCCTATCCCTTTGCCCAATCAAATATGATCATCTAATCCACTCACTTTCCAGCAGTGAAGCTGATTTATCTTCTTTAAAAATTTCCTGTAGGGGAAGAAAATGACATTTCATACTTATCTGCAATAATTACATTTCAAGATGTGCTGTTGATGTCAACTGTGCATATACAGTTTCCCCTGAATTTTCACAGTAGGGGCCAGGGAATAAGGGGCAGCTGGCATGGAGCCTCTTTTCTAGTATTTTGAAGACTGTCATCAGCAGAAGTTTCAAAAGAGAAGGAGAAAGATATGCCTGGCAAAATCATATTTTCTTAATTACCTCCTCAGAATAAGGGAGTGTATTTAGAAGGATGCCCAAGAGGTGGGGAGAAGTGCTTAAGGTTTAGAATATCTAAAAATTCACTGTTGACTGGCTTTGAAGCTCTTGGCAAGAATTATGATGAGAGAGGTACAGAATATGCTGGCTATAATGTCATAATTCTGCTCTTTCCTGTCAATTTTGAAAGTAGTGATGGATTCTGCTCTTTACCAACACCTATAAGTTAACAAAAATGTGAACTTACAAATATTATCTGTTCATACTCCTCTAGTATTCAGGTTATTACCTAAGGATAATTGGACTCTTTACTTTTTCTTTGTCAAAAATAAGCATTTATTTGAGTCCCTGCTGGCATGAGTTTTGTGCTATGTACTGGGTGTGCGGGAATATTTTCAGCTTCTCTTCACTTTATTCAGGAAGATAACAGACACGGTCTTTGCTCTCAGGGGATGCACAGCCTTGTTGGTAAAGCAGAATATATAGTTTATGTTGAGTTATATATGCATACATGGGACTGACAAATATAAGATAGTCTGTGCCAAGTAAAGATGGTAAGTACTTACCTAGTTGGATTTCAAGCAAGCAGTATTTTGAAGTGGGGAGGTCTATGTATTTGAAGCCAAATCACTGAAAAGCCCCATTAGATTTCAGTATTTGTACAAACTGGGACTATGCAGAAAACTTAAATAATTTACTCATATGCTACATTAGGAACTCTGTCCAAAAACCATTTCAGGAAAAATATCTTAAAATTATCTCTTTTGCTACATCTGTAATAAATTATTAATTTAAAAGCTGCCATACTGTTTTAACTCAATAGGAATTGTGATTTAATTGCAAGTAATAATTGAGTTGAAAAAACAACCTAAGTGTTATACACAGTCCTATCTAAAGTGATATGCTGGTTTCACCAATATGATTGTAGAGTGAAGAAGCATACATTATATAGCATCTTTGCTAAAAGAAAATCATTACCTTTTAAATAGATTAGATATTCATACAACTCAGTTTCTTTATTGGTGAAAATGTCAAAGTTTGATGTCTGATCTTATTATTACTATTAGCAAGAGGCTCTGTACATTTTTTTTTCCAACCTGAAAAATTACCTCTCTGGTTTGTAACATTAAACATTTCACCATTTCTACATTTCTAGGTATAATTCAAGCCTATGTAGAGAACACTTGTTAGATTTTGGGTTTTCTAAAGTGTGTCCTTAATTTAAAATAATGTAGTTAATGTTCCCATCACTCATTTCTATCACAGGGCATAGAGTCTGGGCATGCCTAATTATTCTGTCTTTATTGATAAATGAGTTAGTTTTAGCTATATATTATTTTATCACTTATTTCTCTTTTGGGTTTTTCTGAACTGGCACTTGCCTGGTGGTTACATTAGGTTAGCAGAACTGTCTTCAATGTGTGCTTTTACTGCACAACATCAAGAAGTATGCGGGGAAATTGCTATCTCCACTCAGACTCTAATTAGTCACCAAGTGATGAA
The DNA here is from genome assembly GCA_026826555.1 of Tolypeutes matacus. NCBI lineage: Eukaryota > Metazoa > Chordata > Mammalia > Cingulata > Chlamyphoridae > Tolypeutes > Tolypeutes matacus. The sequence goes on from JAKSZT010053888.1 coordinate 13,194,921, forward strand.
TGAGGCACAGTTCTCTCACATGTTTGGTTTGTTTTTAGCTTTGTTATTTGAAATACTTTCAAACTTACAGAACAGTTACAAAAATAATATAAAACCCACACAGAGAATTCCAGCATACTCCTTCCCCCCCCCAGATACCCATATCCACCAATTTTTAATGTTCCCACATTTGCAGTATCATTCTATCCATCTGTGTATCAATCTATTTATCAATCCATATTCTGAACATTTGAGTTTATGTTGTATATAGTATGCTCATTGAACACTTAATACTGCCACATACATTTCCTAAGAACAAGGGTATTCATTTATGTAACCACCTTAAGTGCAGTTGATAGTTCAAGAAATTTAACATTGATTAATAACTTACAGTCTATATTACAATTTTTTCATATGTATCAGTAATGTCCTTTTGAGTCTTTTCTTCCCCCTTGTTAAGTCCCATCCAGAATCACATATTATATATATATATATATTTTTTTTTATTATGGGTAAAAATCAAAATTCTCACAATACATACAAACATTTGCAATATGATATATAAATATATATGCATATATGTGTATTTGCTTACAAAAATGTTATTTATATATATATATATATACATATATTTTAAGAGGTGCTTAGATTACCCAAAATATTACACAGAACCCACTGGGATTCCCATGTTCCCCACCTCCCACCACATATTATATTTAATTATCATCATCTATTTAAGTTGCTTTCTTTTTTTAAAATTGTGGGAACATGTATACAACATAAACTTTCCAACTCATCCATTTCCAAGCATAAAATTCAGTGGGATTGATCACATTTACAGCGTGTAGTACCCGTACCACCTTCCATTACTAAAACTTTCCCATCTTCCCAAACAGAAGCCCTACACGCATGATGCATTAACTCCTCAGTCCCGTTGCCTTTGCCCCTGGCAATCGTACTCCACTTTTTGTCTCGATGAACTTGCATATGCTCTAATATATTATTGGTAATTACAGGGAGGCTGAAATTTAACATCCTAAATCTATAACGGTCTTTTTTGCATTGATACCAATTTAAATTCAATAATATATACAAACTACATTCAAGTTTTTTTCTTTTTCATTTAAAAATTTTTTATTGAAGTTTGTCATTCATACATGAACATTCGTAAATAATATTTGTATAGTAAAAGTTGTGTGAACTTACAAAACAAACATGCAATAACATCATACAGGGCTCCCATGCATCACCCTATCACCAACACCTTGCATTGTTGTGAAACAGTTGGTGACATATTATGAATGACCATCATCAAAATATTACTACTAACTGTAGTCTGTATCTTATATTTGGTATATATTCCCACCAGCCCACCCTATTAATTTGTTGTTGTTGTTGTTCATGAACCATACAGTTTATCTAAAGTGTACAATCTGTGGCATTTGGTATAATCACATATTTGTGAATTTATCACTTCCATCAATATTAGGGCATTTTCATTATTAAAAAAAAAAAACAGAAAAAAAAACAACAAAAAACAATCCACTATCATACCCATATAGTAGCACTACTAATTATAAATCCTTTGATGTTTTTTTCACCATTTCTATTCATTTCCAAATATTCACAATCAACTTGTTACCTATTCTACACAGATTCAATATCAGCTTCGCATTCTCTAATCACATTCTATTCTCTGGTGACATACTCTAGCTATTAACTCCATGAGTTTGCTCATTATATTTCATTGATAATAGCAGAATCAATACAAATGTTTGTTCTTTTGTGTCTGGCTTACTTTACTGAACATAATGTCCTCCAGCTTGATCCATGTGGTCATATGTTTCACAACTTCATTTTCTTCTTAACAGCTGAATAATATTTTATCGTGTGTATATACCACAGTTTGTTTCTCCATTCATCAGTTAATGAACAGCCAGCTTGTTTCCATCTTTTGCCAATTATGAATAATGCCGCTATGAACATTGGTGTGCAGATGTCTGTTTGTGTCACTGCTCTCAGTTCTTCTGGGTATATACTTAGTATTGGTTTTGCAGGGTCACATGGCAAATCTATATCAACTTCCTTAGGAACCATCAAACAGACTTCCACAGTGGTTGTACCATTCTACATTCCCACCAACAGTGAATAAGTATTCCTGTATCTCCACATCCTCTCCAACACTAGTAGTTTTCTGTTTTGTTAATAGCGGCCATTCTAGTAAGTGTGAAATGATATCTCATTGTAGCTTTGAATAGCCAGTGATGTTGAACATTTTTTCATGAGATTTTTCACCATATGTATTCCTTCTTTATAAAGGTCTATGCAGGTTTTTTGCCCAGTTTTTAATCAGGCCATGTGTCTTTTTGTTGTTGAGTTATAGGATCTCTTTATATACCTTGGATATTAGACCCTTGTCAGTTGTGTGTTTTCCAATTATTTTCTCCCATTGAGTAGGCTGCCTTTTTACCTACTTCACAAAGTCCTTTGAGATCCAGAAGTATTTAATTTTGAGGAGGTACCATTTGTTTTTTTTTTTCTTTGTTTTTGCTCGTGCTTTGGGTGTAAGGTTTAAGAGACCCCCACCTATGACAAGGTCTTGTAGATGTTTCCCTATGTTATCTTCTAGGAGTTTTATGGTCCTCGTTTTTAAGTTTAGGTTTTTGATCCATTTTTTGAGTTGATTCTTGTATATGGAGTGAGATATGGGTTCTCTTTCATTCTTTTGTTTATGGATATTCAGTTCTCCCAGCACCATTTTTTGAAGAGACTATTCTGACCCAGAAAAGTGGACCTGGTAGGCTTATCAAAACTCAATTGACCATACAGGTGCGGATCTATTTCTGAACTTTCAATTTGATTCCATTGATCAATGTGTTTATCTTTATGCCAGTACCATGCTGTTTTAACAACTATAGCTTTAAAATACACTTCAGGGTTGGGAAGCATGAGTCCTACTATTTCACTCTTCTTTTTTAGGATGTTTTTGGCTAACAGGGACCTCTTTCCTTTCCAAATAAATTTGGTAATAGACTTTTCTATTTCTGTATAGTAGCCTGTTGGAATTTTAGTTGGTATTGTGTTGAATCTATCAATCAGTTTGGGTAGAATTGACATCTTCATGATGTTTAGTCTTCCAGTCCATGAACACAGAATGTACTTCCATTTGTTTACGATTTCTTTGATTTCTTTTAGCAGCGTTTTGTAGTTTTCTGAATACAGATCCTTTGTATTCCTGGTTAAATTAATTCCTAGCTATTTGAGTCTTTTTGTTCCTATTGTAAATAGAATTTTTTTCTTTATTTCCTCAACTTGCTCATTACAAGTGTATAGAAGCACTCAGTATTGTTTTTTGCATGTTGATCCTGTATCCTACCATTTTGATGAATTCGTTTATTAGCTCTATAGCTTTGTTATAGATATTTCAGGAGATTCTAAATATAGGTTCAAGTTATCTGTGAATAGTAAGAGTTTTACTTTCTTTTTTACAATTTGGATAACTTTTACTTCTTTTTCTTGCCTAATGCTATTGCTAGAACTACAAGCACAATGTTGAATAACAGTGGTGACAGTGAGTATCCTTGTCTAATTCCTGATCTTAGAGGGAAAGCTTTCAACCTCTCCCCATTGAGTATGATACTGCCTGTGGGATTTTCATATAGGCCCTTTAATATGTTGAGGAGCATTCCTTCTACACTTATCTTTCAAAGTGTTTTTATCAAGGAAGGATGCTAGATTTTGTCAAATGCCTTTCTGCATCAGTTGAAATGATCATGTGGATTTTTTTCCTTTGATTTGTTAATGTGGTGTATTACATTAATCGATTTTCTTATGTTGGACCACCTTTGCCTACCAGGAAAAAAGCACACTTGATTGTGCTGTATAATTCTTTTAATATGCTGTTGGATATGATTTGCAAGTTTTTGTTTTTTTGTTTTGTTTTGTTTTGTTTTGTTGAGAATTTTTACATCTATGTTCATTAGAGAGATTGGTCTGTAATTTTCTTTTCTTGTATCTTTATCTGGCTTTGGTATTAGGGTAATGTTGGCTTCATAAAATTCATTGGATAATTTTCCCTTCGCTTCAATGTTTTGGAAGAGTTTAAGCATGTTTGGTATTAATTCTTCTCTAAATATTTGGTAGAATTCACCTGTGAAACCACCTGGTCCTGGATTTTCCTTTGTTGGAAGAGTTTTGATAACTGATTCAATCTATTTACCTGTGATTGGTTTGTTGAGTTCCTGTATCTCTTGTAGAGTCAATGTAGGTTGTTTGTGCATTTCTAGGAATTTGTCCATTTCATCTAGGTTGTGTAATTTCTTGGCATACAATTGTTAATCTTCTGTCTAGTTCTTCCAGCTATTGATGTGCATGGCATGTTGAAGTCTCCAACTATTATTGTAGAGATGCCTCTTTCTCCTTCAAATTTGCTAAAGTTTGCCTCATATATTTTGTGGCACCCTGGTTAGGTGCTAGATTTTTATGGCTCTTACTCCTTCCTGGGAATTTTCCCTTTAATATATAATGGCCTTCTGCATCTCTTAAAAATTTAAAAAAAAAATTTTTTTTTTTAAATAATTTATAGTTTGTTTTGGCAACACAAGTATAGCTACCCCTGCTGTATTTTGGCTATTGTTTGCGTGAAATATCTTCTTCCAACCTTTCACTTTCAGTTTGTTTGCATCCTTGGGTCTAAGCTGACTCTCCTGCAGACAGTATATGGATAGCTCATGTTTTTTATCCATTCTGTGTCAGCCTATGTTTTTTGACTGGGGAGTTTAATCCATTAACATTCAATGTTATTACTGTAAAGGTATTCCTACTTCAGCCATTTTGTGCTTTATTTTTGCCTGTCTTTCTACTCTTTTTGGTTACCAGTTTGATAGCCTTCACTTCTACACTCTCCTCCAGGCCTCTCTTGTCTTTTCTTCTCTGGCTGCAGAACTCCCCTTAGCGCTTCCTGCAGAGCTGGATTCTTGTTTATGAATGCTCTTATTTCTGTTTATCTATAAATATTTTAAACTCATTGTCCTGTTTGAAGCACAGCTTTGCCGGATAAAGAATTCTTGACTGGTAGTTTTTTCTCTTTTATTGCCTTAATTATTTCATACAACCCTCTTCTTGCCTCCATGGTTTCTGAAGAAAAGGCTGCACTAAGCCTTACTGGATGTCCCTTGTATGTGATATTTTGCTTCTCCCTTGCTGCCTTCAGAATTTTCTCTTTGTCTTTGGTATTTGAATATTATGTATCTTGGGGCAGGTCTATTTAAATTTATTCTAATAGCAGTACACTGTGCTTCCTGGACACGTGTTTCACGTCTTTCATGACAGTTCGGAATATTCTGGCCATTATTTCCTCAAATGCCCTTTCTGTCCCTTTTCCATTCTCTTCTCCTGGAAGCCCCATAACATGTATGTTGGTGTGCTTCATGCTATCATTCAACTTCCTGAACCCCTGCTCAATTTTTTTCCATTCTTTCCTCTCTCTGTTCTTCTATGTTTTCAATTTTAGCTATTCTGTCCTCCACATTGCTGATTCTTTCTTCCATGATTTCAAATCTTCTGTTGTATGCTCTGCCCTCTCCACAAGACCAGCTGTAAACTGTCGGGTGAATGGCTCATCTCTCTTCCCGGGGCCTCTGCTATATCTAATGGAGCCTTCTCTCTCTTTCCTCACATATCTGCTTCTCTGTGCTTACTTTCTGGGCTCCAGGATCAAAACTCTCTCTCCTCTGCCTTGTCGTTTTCTCTGTGAGCCCTTGCCCACCAAGGGGGCAGGGACTCAAATCCTACTGTCCTGGCCCAATCAAAGCCCTAGTCATAATTTAATCAAGTAAAAGTGAAATCTCTGACTTCAGTATAATCTAAGGGTCTCACTAGCCCAGAGGAACAGACCAGTTTACAAACATAATCAGTATTTCTTTTTGAAATTCATCAATGATATCAATCTGCCACAATGCCTCTATTGTATTTTTTTTTTTTTTTTTTTTTTTTACCGGGAGGTCCCGGGGATCGAACCCAGGTCCCTCCATATGGGAGACAGACGCCCAACCAGTTGAGCCATATCCGCCCCCTCTATTGTATTTTTAATCTCACTTGCTGTGTCTTTCATTCCCATAATCTCTGTTATTTTTCTATCCAAGGTTTCAAATTTTTCTTTATGCTCGCCCAGTGTCTTCTTAATGTCTTTTATTTTTTTAGCCATGATTTCCTTTAATTCCATGATTTGATTTAGGATGTTTGTATTAAATCATTGATTAATTGTGTCAAGTCCTATGTCTCATCTGGAACTTTGATTTGTTCCTTTGCCTGAGTCATATCATCCTTATTCTTAGTATGACTTGTAATTTTTTTGCTGATATATAGGCATCTGATTATGGTGCTGAGTTTACTCTGATATTTAGTTTCTCTCTCTTGGCTAGGGATTGACTATTAAGTAGCTGTATGCTACCACGATTCTTTTTTTTTTTTTACTTAAAAAAATTTTTTTAAGATACTTAGATTATATAAATGTTACACAGAAAATATAGAGATTCCCATATGCCCCACTCCCTGCACCTCCCACACCCTCTCAGTTAAATAACATCCTCCATTAGTGTGGCACATTTATTGCAATTGGTGAATGCATCCTGGGGCCTTGCCACTGAGCATGGGCCATAGTTCACATTTAGTCTACACTCTCTCCCACACAGTTCTGCATGTTATGGGATGATATAAGATGGCCTATATCTGTCATTGCAGTGTCATTCAGGATGATTCCCAAGTCCTGAAAAAAAACCCATATTACAACTGTTTTCCTTCTCCCTGTCCCCAGAGCCTCCAGTGGCCACTGCCTCCACATCAATGTTGTATCTTCCATTGCTAGAATCACAATATGTTTATAGTAGAATACCAGTAAGTCCACTCTAGTCCATAGTTCATTCCCCAATCCTGAGGATTCTGGGATGGTGATGTCCACTCCACCTCTAATTGAGAGGGGGCTTTGATCCCATACAGCCAATGGATCAGACTCTTGCTTGCAGTTGTAGGCTCTCTCGTTTCCTTGGTATGGTGGTTGTCAATCCTCACCTCCTTGTTAGTTGTCCTGGGTGAGTCCAATGAACTGGAGAGTAGGTGTTGCAACTCGCTACCACTGTTCTTTGATTCTTGGTTCAATTTGTTCAAGATATTTAGCATTGCCCCTGTTTATTCAAACTAGAGCTAAGAACCCAGTGATGGGATGCAGGCCAGTTTCCAAGGGCCCTGGAGACGGGGGTAGTAATGCACCTGCTTGCCTCTTTTATTTATTTATTTTTCCCCCTTTTTTCCTTGCACTTTTCTAGTCTATGAGATGATTGTGCTCTTTGTCAGACCTTTCAGCTCAGACCCCAGATGCTAGTGGGTAATGCATTCATTGTAACTCTGCCAGACTCGGCAGTGCAGAAGCAATATCCTTAGGGCAGGCCTAGCCTTGGAAAGAAACTTTCTCAGAAGCTGTTTTACTCCCTTGGTCACTCACACCCTCCCTCCCTCTGGGTCTTCAGCTACCAGTCCAGGGCAGTAGGGAGTGTGTCTGAGATGGCAAATTATCTTTAGCTCCCTGCTGGCTCTCAGGGCAAACAATGTTGTCCCACCAAGGTTGGTTCCACCCAAACTGGAAGTGTGCACTCCTCCAGTCCAGCAGACCAATTTTGGTAGCCAAAATCTGAATTTGCTATAGGCTGTGTCTCTCCCTCTCCCCTCTCTTGGGGAAGAGGCCCCCTGCAAACCCTCAAGTCTGCAGCCACCTGTGAGTCACCAGAGGACCCACTTCTGTTTGCTCTGAGAGTGGGGGGATGGACTCCAGGAGCTGCTACTGCAGCTTTACTCACAGGATTTTTCTAGCCAACGTTTGCCCCCTCTCCTCTGGGTGATGTCTAGACTTCCCCTGTTGTCCTAAGCCCCAGAACCACCCTCCAGATAGTCTCCACCTATCTTCTAGCTGTTTTTCTGGGAGAGAAGTGATCCCTCTGCCTTTCTAATCCTCCATATTCCCGGAAGCTTCCCTTTGTGGTTCTTGTCATATATTACTTGTGTATACATTATGAGTCCAAAAACACTGATTTATCATTACATTTTGTATATTTACCTTTTTTAGATACTTCAAAAGCAAAAAGTGGAGTTACAAACCAAAAATACAATAGTACTGGCATTTGTATTTACTCATGTTGTTACCGTAACTGGAGATAAGCTTGATCTATCCTCTGTTGTCCTTATCTGTAAATCTGCAGAACTCACTTTAGCTTCTTTTATAGGGCTAAATCTAGTGGTGAGGAATTCCCTCAGCTTTTGTATATATGCGAATGTCTTAATCTCCCCCTTATTTTTGAAGGACAGTTTTACCAGATGTAGAATTCTTGGTTGGCAATGTTTTTGCCTTCAACACTTTAAATTTTTCTTCCCACTGCTGCCTTGCCTACATGGTTTCTGAAGAGAAGTTGACACTTCATCTTACTGCGGCTCCCTTGTACATGAAACTTTGCTTCTGTCTTACAGCTTTTAGAATTCTCTCTATCACAGGCATACAATAGTTTGATTATAATGTTACTGTGTGGGTCTATTTGAGTTTATCCAGTTTGGAGTATGCTGAGCATCTTGGATTTGTCTATTCATGTCTTTCATTATATTTGGGAAGCTTTCAGCCATTATTTCCTCGAATAGTCTCTCTGCCCCCGTTTCTCTTTCTTCTCTCTGGGACTCCCACAATGTGTATATTGGTGTCCCACAGGTTCCTCAGGTTCTATTGACTTCTCTTCTTTCTTTCTTCTTTCTCCTCCTCAGACTGGATTATTTCTATGGTCTAATCTTCAAGTTCACTGATTCTTTCTTTTGCCAGCTCCAATCTGCTGTTGAACCCTGCCAGGGAATATTTTAATTCTCTTACTCTGGTCTTCAGCTCTATTTGGTTCTTTTTCATAATTTCCTTCTCTGTATTGATATTCTCTTTGTGTTCATCTCTTTCCTGATTTCCTTTCATTCCTTGCCCATATTTTCCTTTAGCTCTTTGAGCATATCTAGGACTACTTCTTAAAAGTCTTTATCTGATATGTCCCAGGACTGATCCTCCTCAGTGATGGTTTCTAATGCTTTGATCTTATCTTTTACTTGGTATGTCACTTCCTGTATCTTTGTATGTTTTGTCATCTTTTTGAAACCTGAATGTTTTGATTTTTTAATGTGTTATTGCTGAAATTTAGACTCTGAAGTGTCTGTTCCCTAAGCTTGTATCTAGCTAGTATTATGACAGAGCTTTCTTTGAATGCCAGGAGCTAACAAAAATAAGTAAAAAAGAAAACACCTTTCCTAGTCTTTGCAGATAGACCTGTGTAAGTGCTCTTCTTCTGAGTTTATCCATACCCTTGAGTTTAGAGAATAGCTCTAGACCAAAGCGAAGAGGCCTCCCTTATCCTTTCTGTGCAGGCCTCTTGTTTTGGGCATGTACATGTGGCCTTAGAAATTCCTCCATTTTCATGGATATGAATGTCCCCACTTCCCTAGGAAACAGCTTCCTCACAGTCTCGGGCACTGTACTGTATGTCCTGCAGTTAGCAGTTCCTTGCTCTAGGCAGCCATGACTTGACTGCTCTCCAACAGAATTCTATAGGAGACTCTGTGAGCTGCATCTACACACAGGGTAAGTTCTTGGACAGAGAAACTGTAAGAAACTGTAAGGGTCCTTGTTCAGACCCTTAGACCTTCACCAGATATATTGGACCAGACATACAAGCTCTCAGTATGTGCATGAGGGTTACTCTGTTCTCTCTGGATCCAGCACCAGGAGCCCACACTGGGAGCATGGGCTGGCTCCACACTGACCTGGTGAGAGGATGAGGGAGAGCCAGCCAGGGCACCACCAGATTCTAGTGCTATTAGAATCTGCCTTTCTCTTGATTTGGCTCTCACCCTGTTACTGCAATCCTTTCATTGTTTTCTGGCACTTTGAGAAAGATGTTTCTGCTAGTTCTTGCTGATTGCCCAAAGCTTCTCTGGGGGAGGACAGAGCCCTGAAGCTTCTCACTCTGCCATCTTGATTCCCTCACCTGTATTTATATTTTTCATTGTGAAGGTTTATTTACTGACCTCTTTAATTATCCAGCGCAAATGAACACTATGTTATTAGTTACATTATAGTTTGCATTATTATAATTAAATTGCAAATTACCTTATTTTCACAGAAATGGGACCTTAATGAAGAACAGTACATTGTTTGATGTTTTCTAATAGTGAATGATTATCCTTTGTGAAGAGCGTAAAATGTTTTAACAAAACAGGAGATAGCCTCCCTATTGAGTTTCTTAATACCTTGGTGATGCTTAAATATTAAATTATAGTTGGCTAGTTTTAATAGACACAGACTATGAAGGACAGTCTAATTAGGTTAAATATTTTTTAATATTTTCTGTATTTCTCCCCATGTTTTTATTTTATTTATTTATTCCTCTCTGCCTTGTTGTTTTTGTGCTTGCTGTCTTGCTCTCTGTGTCCATTTGCTGTGTGCTTCTGTGTCTGCTTGTCTTCTCTTCTCGTCTTCTCTTTATGAGGCACTGGGAATCAATTCTGGGACCTCCAGTGTAGACGAGAGGCACTCAATCGCTTGAGCCACCTCAGCTCCCTGGTTTCTTGTGTCTCTCTTTGTCTCTTTTTGTTGCACCAGCTTTCTTCACGGGCCAGCTTGCTTTCACCAGGAGGCCCCGGGAAACAAACTCGGGACCTCCCATATTTAGATGGAAGCCCAATCGCTTGAGCTACATCTGCATCCCTCTCCCCATGTTTTTGCTTCACAACTGAAATATAAATTTCTGCATTATTATATTTGCTAAATCTTTTTCAAAGTTTCTGGTTTCAGACCTGAAAGATGTATATTATATTTTAAAATGGAGCAGAATACAATTCCATACTATAACATTGTAAGAATAATATAAAAATATCCATAAACAAAATTTTCTGAACACAGGCAACTCAAATGGATTTAATGATTTGCTAGTATTCTGAGTCAAAAATATTTCATAAATATCCTAAAAATGTTCTCTAGCAGTGATATAAACCTGAGTATAAAATCAGAGCTGCATCTAAGAGTTCGTCTTATTTCTAAGTTTTATGGATCTGTTAAGATCAAAGACAAGTTCTATCGACTCGAGCTAGCAAAGTTAAAAACAAAAAAAAAGGTTGCGATCTTTCCAAGTGTTTTAAGCTAATCTTCTTTATAGATTTTTTTATTGAATGTTTTATTATATTAGATTTCTCCCTTTTATCTATTTTAACTCCTTTTGGTCATTTATACCCTTTTGGAAATAGCAATCAACCATACTTTAAGCTTTTAAAACTGACATGTGCAAAGTTATTAACATCAACATTAGAATATTATTACCAGAGTTAAAGCCGATATTTATTAACATTGTTGATGTAGCTCTCAGCCTTGTATAATTCATTTAACTATCTAAGATTTCCATCTCATAAGCAAAATTGGGATAACAACAATGATCTCCCAAGGCTTTTGTGGGAATCTGAGTTAATATGTGAAAGAAGGTTGAACATTACAAAGTGCTATGTAAATAAATGTAAAATGGAATTATTATTAATTTGTGGTCTTGTTCTCAATATTTCATTATCTTGAGTCTGATGTCCTTCTATTTAGTTGTCTGTTTTTAAGCCAAGAGTATTCTCTACCTATTCTCAACCTTGAGCCTCATTTTCCTATGTCAAGAAGGTCAGAAATTGGAAAGAATGTCTCCATGTAGTCCATGTAGGATGGTGGCAGCTCCATGCTCAATCATTTATTATTTTTTCACTATGATTTTGGTTCCATTTCAAGAAAATGCAACCCATAGGATTGTCTTAGTTTGCCTGAGCTGCTATCACAAATACCACACAATAGGTTGGCCTAAACAATAGGAATTTATTGCTCATGATTTTGAGGCTAGGGTAAGTCTAAAATCTAGCAGGGCTTGCTGTCTCCCCAAAGACTGTATCATTCTGGTCTGGCTGTTGGCAATCCCTAGCATTCCTTGGCTTTCCCAACACATAGCGATGTCTTCTCCTTTCTCGCTTCTGACTTTGGGGTTGTCTTTATAAGGCCTCCAGGAATCTGGGTTAAGTGTCACCCTGTTTCAGTTGGCCACATTTTAACTTTAAAAAGGTCCTATTTACAATGGGTTCACACCAACGGGAATGCAGATTAAGATTAAGAACATGTGTTTGTTAAGATACATAATTCAGCCTTCAACAAGGTTCAAATTGATATTTTTCCCTAACATTATATTTATTTGTGAATAATCTCTTCCAGAAATTAGAATTGCTGAATCCATAGGATTTAAGAAGAGAACAAAGTGGTAAAATGTTATGTTTTTCCTCCAAATTCCATGTGCTAGCTAATGCTTAATTAATTAATTAACCCAGACTATGAAAATCTATGTATTTTCTTGCTGTGAACATCCACATGGACCTATTTCCTAGTTCTTGGGCTCCTCCATCTCCATTAAGGTTCTAACTGCTGTGGGTTATGTTCTATCTGTGATTTTCAGTCTTTCCAGTGCTTTAGAATGCCTGGGGCGGGGGGGGGGGGGGACATTTCTTTTAATCATTGCTGTATTCCGCCCTTGCCAGTCAGATTCAGTTGGTTTTGAATAGGGCCATGACATTGTAAAAAGCCTTCCCCTCCCCCCAGGACATCTAATATTCTGTTAGGTTTAAGACTCTCTACTTTATATCTAGTATTAATATGCTCAGGGTAGCTTCATTTCTCATCCCTGTTGCCTTTGAAAACTTCCCTGCCCATTGATGGTCAATTTAGTGGTTAAAATATGGGAAATATTAGAAAATTGGTTGGAAAATACTCTGCTTTAATTGAACAGTGGGTCTGGCTTTTTTTTTATGAGACTCAAAAATTTCCGTTTCTACAGGATCCCAGCTGGCGTTAATGCTGCTGGTCCAGGAACTGCACTTTGAGAACCATTGTAATAGAAATTGATGGAACCATCTCAACTATTAAATTCTTAAATCTCAGAACTGCTCAATAAGGCTACCAACTCGAAACATCTGTGGAAGGGGTTTCTGTTTCTATGATTAATTTATTTATGTTAAAAACTGTCCAAAGTTTCCAATTAACTCTAAGCAGTTTGTTGCTTCTTCTGGAAAGCAGCTAATTCCAGACATTAATTACCCATGAAGAGTGTACGTGTACTTTTTTTCCCTTGCCCTTTTTTTTTTTTTATCCATGGGAGAAAAGGGGGCATTTTTAATTAACTACTTCAGGGAGACTGTTAAAGTTCACAGCCATTCCGTAAAGCCATTCTCATGGCTGCAGGCAAAACAACCTCATTATAAGCGACAGGTGACCTGGCCCTGTACCTGAGGTCACTCCAAGGGGCGAAGCAAAGATTACCCCCCACCAGAGAAACAGGAGGGGAAAGAGGCCTCCTCTGGTATCATTTCATCCTCTCAGGAAGCTTCGGGTCCCTAAGTCTATGCCAGGCCCACAGTATATTGACCAAACTAAAGGCGTGTATTTATTACAAGTGGGCAACTCTTAATTTAAAAGTTCTTTGAGTAAGAGCCTCCTTTCTTGAGACTTAAGGGACAAGCAGCTCTGGACAAAGGATGCTTTGCTGTTTCTTTGTCCTGCATTGTGAGAGAGTTGGAATTTTGAAAAACCTCAGGATGCCCTGTTTCCTTTCTTTCCACTCATCTGGTCATAATTGAAGTTAACACCCAAGTTAAAAGGGCTTTTTAGTGTCTTTTATTTTGTGGAGAAAGGTGCAAACCATGCCTGCCTCTCTACCTGGCTTTAGCAGTCCTCCTTGCTTCTCCATCCTGCTTCTCCTTCCTTTCCAGGAATTCTCATTGTCACAAACCCCTTCTGCTGTGCTTCTGGTCTCAAGGACAGAACCTTGACGCGCAGATGAAGTAAACTGGCTGACATTTTACTCAGCCATGGATTATTCAGGAATCCGTCCTGCAAAGTCTTGCGGGGGGGTCTGTCCAGCAGAGCCCTCAACAGCACAATGAAATTACTCCAACACAGAGGTTGCGAGAGATCAGGGGAAGAATAGCTGAAGAACCTGTCCTCGCTGAAGAAACTGTCCTCTCGAGCTGATCCCCAGCACGCTTTTTATTCAGGATTTTTTTACAGTCAAAGTCAGGGTGCAGGTGCAGGGGAGCTGGCAGGTATAGGGGTTGTAAATCACATCATAAGAATTCCTGGCTGAAAATGGGTAAGCAAGATTACAGAAACATAAGTGATATACATAGGAGATAGGGTGGGAGATAAGATAAGCAGGAAAGTTCCTGTTTATGGCAGGAACTGATAAGGTGAATTCTATGTGGGCAGAGAAACAGGCCTCCAAGCTATATCTTAGTTGTAAAGATTAGAGGGTTCCCACAGGATTAGACTTTGAAAATGGTTTTTTTTGTTTTTGGTTTTTTTTTGTATTTCTGGGAGGTCCTATATTGTAAAGGTAAATTGTAGCATTTGAATAACTAAGGAACAGATTTTTCAAAGGTGGTGTGTAGACAATTTAGACTTGCTCTTATTATCCAGGAAGGTTGCTTGAATTCCTTAAAAAATTACTTGTGGTATGTGGGAAGTCTTCACCCTTCCATTTTTGGCAATTAGAACCCTGGTACAGAAGTCATGGTACTGAATTGTTAAAATCGGACCATTACTTTCTCCATAGCAGCTACCACTGTAAGCAGTTTAACCTAGAAGATTTTGTTTAAAGGACAATTATAGTTATTTGAATGCAACAAACTCAAAATGGCTTTCATCTCAAGTGTTTCTTTTTTTTTTTTTTTTTTTTTTTAACCGGGAGGTCCCGGGGATCGAACCCAGGTCCCTCCATATGGGAGACGGACGCCCAACCAGTTGAGCCACATCCGACCCCCTCAAGTGTTTCAAATGCACAGTCCTAATGTTTTACAGACTCAGCTTTGTTCACTGTAGTCCCACAAATGGTGGTGAAGCAGCTTCAGCCACTTGAAGGTTATTCTGGATTCAGAAATTCGATTACAAACAAGTCAGAACACATAATTCATACAAAGCCTTCAGAAGTCAACAGTGGAAATAATCTTTTCAAGGAACCAGCTTCCCCAGGCTTTTAATGAACCAGCCATCATTTTTCTTGTGATTATTCTCAAGACCAGACTTCTGTTGTTTGTGGGGAGCAAACCTTTCAAATATCTCATTAATAGAGTTTAATTTTTAAAATTTTGGAAATAGTTTGAATAGGTGTTTGACTATCAACCCAGGTGTCAAGGTACTTTACTGGATCTTAAAATCACCCATCATTATAAATATTCAACTAACTGTGTTCAATCTTTGAGTGGAAATTAGAAGGTCAATATAGAATGTTTTCCTATAGCCAATAGTTTTGAAAGGCGTCACAATCTCAGTGGGTGTATTAACCACTTTGTGATGTTTCCTGACTGTGCAGTAATAACTGTAGTTGCTCTAGTCTGAAAAAAAAAATGGGATGAACTATAATTGATTGCAGTCTCCTTTATTAACTGGAAGAAGAAAATTGATGGAGCAATACTAAGAATTAATTGTAATTTACTAATCTGGAAATTAATGTGCAGCTGGGCCTGAGTACAGGCAGTGCAATTTGGTGATTTAGCAATCATGACAAATTATCTTCATCTATAAGGTGGAGAGTCGTTAGCTTTCCTTTATTCAGTTTTCAGTTACAGACCCCTTTTCAGGGAGACTTCATATGAATGCTCGTATTACCCTTTTATCCTGAAAATGTCAATTGGAGTTTAGGATTATTAATTAAAGATCTTTTTCCCTCTGTCGTGTTTATGGAACATTTGTACAAAATGTACAAAATGTAGTTTTTTATGGAACATTTGTATAAAACAGTGATTACTGGTAATTGACCTGCATATGTTGAATAAATCTTAAGATGCTACAGAGAGTTTAATGTACCTTGTAAATTGAGAGGCTTCCAATTAAGTCAAGTTCTTAAGATAATCACTTTCAAAACTAATCAAGTAATAGGACATTAGTAAAGCTCTTATTGACTTAATTGTGACAAATTAATAAACAGAATCCGAGCCATTACTATCATGACTTTATCAGTGAGCAGTTTTCCAAAGTTTAAGCATAAATCCATTCTACCTTTCCCCAGAACTACAATAAAAATTACATAAGCCATTTTAAAGTGAATACCATTTCTAATACCTGTGTGTGAGTACACTGTACCCGTAGCCTGGATTTTTGTGTTTCTTTTTAAACATGATTACATTTGCTTATTCCAAAGCTCAGTGAATCTACTTGCTAAGCCCTTTAAGCAAGTGATTTCATAAAAGACCTTCTGTATATCTCAGACAAAATTTCCATGTTCCTAGTTGTTCTCTTATCTCTGTTTTTCTGTTTCCTGTGCCTTGGGTTGATGCCCTCTCTCTTCCAAGAGCTATAGACTATCCTCTCCTACTCTGTCTTTGTTCCACAGAACTGTCAGCATGGTGCCTTTTTATACCTAGTAGGCACTCTGCAAAGGGACACTGGTGAATGAATTAATTATGATGTACAGATTTGCTATAATTTTTTAATATATCTGACAATGCCAATTCCTATAACTGTACCATTTGTGTTTAAGAAAACGGCAGCAGAAAGAGCAGGTGTCTGCTTCCACCATTTCAAGAATACTGTAGTGCAATAGGTATATATATCTGTTCAAAAGGCATTGAACTGTGTGTTTAAAATGCTGCATTTTCCTGAATATAATTATAACTCTAAAAAAAATAGTGTAATCACATATCTTCTTTCTCTAAGCCTCCATTTTTCTCATTTGTTAAAATAAGATTAATAAACAGTATTAATTTTATAGGAGTAATGTTTACAACAGGACCTTGAAATTGGAAGAATTTGGGAGTCTTTTATACCTAAAAGAGTGGATCACTGTGAAATTTTAGGATTCCAGGCAGGCTGTTGCCAGCAGCACCCTTTGAGGTCTTCTGAAATCATCATGTAAATACAAATGTCCTCACCTCAACCTTTGCATTGAAGATAGGATTTTCAAGTGAAGTTTTTTTGTTTTTGTTTTTGTTTGAAGTACAGGGGGCCAGGGTTTGAACCTATATCACTCAATCACTGAGCCAATCAGCCTCCCTGAGTTGACTTCTTTGTCTCTTTTGCTTGTTGTTTGTTTTTTCAGGAGGCACTAGGAACCAAACCTGGGACCTCCCATGTGGGAGGCGGGCACTCAATCACTTGAGCCACATTCATTCCCTCCAAAATCTTCTAGTGAAGAATTTTTGGTGTCAAGTGAAGATTTTTTTTTTTTTTTTGGTGTGGGATGTATGCATATGTATGTAATTCTAGCAGTTCTCCCATGTGTTCAATTTATAATACAGTCTTCCACAAACAAGGGAAGCATTATAGAGTCCTAATAGTGATTGTCATCATCTGGAACAACAAAGGAATGTACACAATGGAACTGCCCAGCTGAAGAAGAGTTATTTTTAAATCATTAGAATACCCTAAAATGAGGACTTCAATAAGGATTAAAATTGTGAAGGCTTCATTAATTGTGAGGAATAAAATTTATGGTTCTTTAATGGGAAATAATAATTTTAATACTGTATAAATGCAGCACTTTCAACTATTTACATGCAAATCAATGGAGCTAGTTACATGATGGTATAGAAAGTAGCACATCACAATTGTATCATGACCATAAACCAGTGAGTCATCTTCAGACTTTTTTGATTGCTCTCCCATCAGTAAAATATTTTTGAGCACTCACCCCAAAACATGTATTCTTATTTATAAATTATATGTACATTGTATTAGTCAGCCAAAGGAGTGCTGATGCAAAATACCAGAAATCTGTTGTCTTTTATAAAGGGTATTTATTTGGGGTAGAAGCTTATAGGCCATAAAGCATAAGTTTTTTCCCTCACCAAACTCTGTTGCCACATGTTGGAGCAAGATGGCTGCTGACATCTGCCAAGAATTCAGGCTTCCTGGGTTCCTCTCTTCCTGGGGCTTGTTTCTCTCCAGGCTCAGCTGCTCTGCTCCTCTGTGTGCTTACTTCCTGGGTTCCGTCTCAAAACTTCAACCTCCGTTCTCTGCAGTGCAATGTCTCTGTGAGTCCTCACCCACCAGGGCGGTAGGGATGCAACATCCTTTTGATGTGGCCCAATCAAACCCTTAATCATTATTTAATCAAGTAAAGTGAAACCTCTGAATCCAATATAATCTAATATGCGCAGAGGGACAGACCAGTTTACAAACATAAAACAACATCTATTTTTGGAATTCATAAACAATATCAAACTACTACATACATGTACCACTGTACATGTATCATTTAAATACATGTACATGTATCATTTAAAAACATTCCAAAACAAGTATGGAAAGGATAAGACGTAGATGAAGAAATAAAATATTTATAAATGTATGTATTATTATTAATATTTTTAGTGAGAGCAGCAAGATTCATTTTTTTTTTTTTAAGTTTAACACTTGTGATATAGTAATTCAAAAGTCTTGTTTTATATAGTTAACTTGGTTTTAACAACTATCCCAGGGGAAAAAAGATACAAAGTTGCATCAATAAAACATGGTGCTTATTTTAAATCCCATCTGTTGGTTAGGCAAAGAATTTTCTTGAAATTTTGCAAGTAAATTTCTCTCTTTCCTGATGTATGTAATAGTCAGAGTTGTCTAGGGAATATGTATTAGTCAAGGTTCTCTAGGGAAACAGAACTGACAGGAGATATCTGTAAATATTAATGAGATTTTATAAAATTGTCTCACACTGTTATGGGGATGCACAAGTCCAAGTTCTGTAGGGCAGGCTACAAGCTGGTAACTCCAATGAAGGTTTTTGATGAATTCTCCAGAAGAAGGTGGCTGGCTGAAGTAGAGATGACAATTCTCTCTTCTGACTGCTGAAATCATCACCTCTCCTTTTCAGGCCTTCAGGTGAGTGGATGAGACTTCTCTCATTGCTGAAGGCAGTCTCCTCAGTTGATTGTAGATGTAATCAGCTATAGATGCAATGAGCCTGCTAATGATTTATGTTCAGGAAATGTCCTCACAGTAGCAATTAGCCCAGTGCTTGCTTGACCAAACAATAGGACTCCATTACCTGGCCAAGTTGGCACATGAGCCTAGCCATCATAAAAGGTGTTGCACTTTTAGGTAAATAGACAGACTCTTCTTAATGAGTCAAAAATCTCTGAAACTCTTCCCTTAGAAAATGCTAAAATGAGTCAGAAAATTCCATTTTCAATTTTCATACAAATATGAATATTAAAGGTGAACCACTTTCACAAATATTTTCCTAAACATCCAGTTTCAAATGATCTTTTCTTAGAATGGGTTTCTTTCAAAAGTCAGATTTCTTCTTAATCATATTAAACTGTCACTTTCATCTTGAAGTGGTAGATTGTGTGGTGTTTTATTTTTTTTAATTATCTGGTAGGGAGCATGCTGTTGACACCACTTGTTATGGAAAACATCAGCAAATGGAGGACACATTTCTTGAAATAATAATGCTTATTAAATACTTTGCCTCAAGACAATCAGAAAATCTTTGATGCAAAATATTTTCATGATCACAGCCCCACTCTGTGCAATGTATTGTAATTATTCTACTGTGTAAAGGTCTTGGTTTTGAAAATTACCTGCATTGGTGACATCCTATAATACATAACCTGCAATAGATCAAAAATAGTTGAGAGCTGTGGAATGTGTGAGGCTCTCACTGCCCACTTCTCCCCCAGGTGGAGTCTCCACAGGAATGTTTTACATAAGCATGAGGGGAGAGGAAGGTAGCAGTGCAATCTGAATATTTAATTTTAATAAAGCCTTTTTTTTTTCTTATTTTTAGATAAAAATCTAGAAATAGGAGTTTTATTAGTTTCTTCCTGCACCCTACCTAATTAAGAGTCTTGCATTCCACTTCAAAGGCTACTGCTATAAACAATAAATATCTAAATGCCATTTACCCTTATCAAGCCCAGACCAATTTCTTGTCATTCTGTGGTTTATAATGAGCATATGGTCTCATTATAGTAAGTGGACTTTGATCCTGTTTATTACTCTTGAGCATACTTTTTAAATTGGTTTAAAAGAAAATTCTAAATTAGTTTTAATCAGATGTAAATATTATAAGATTCTACATTCTCCTTTATTTGTATTAATTTTCTCCACTTTAAAGTAGGCCAACTGTGGCAGTGTGCCTGAAAAGGTTATTAATTAGAGGAAGTGCTTTTCTTTGGTGAGGTATTGTTTTTAAAATGAAATAAGTCAGAAACTGCTGAAAGAGATTTGTCTTTAATATTGGTTGGGTAAGCAATAATATAGATAGGATTATATTGGGGGAGGATTTTTAAAAGAACATGTTTGGTGGTAGCATCCAAACTTTTTGCTAGATCCAGCAAGGGATTTAAGTTATAGGAGTCACCAATTAGTTTCTGAGGTCTATAAGCAGGAAAGTGATAATCTTATTTTTATATTTGAAAAAGAAGTTTCATAAAGTGGAATTTAGAGTCAGCATAAGCTCTATGAAATAATCTATTAGAGTAATAAATTTGCTTTTCAACTTTTTCTAAATACTGTAAAACCCAGGTCCTTTTCAAACTAAGGCTAAAACAAAATATATTTACTATTATGGTGATCTTAAAGATAAGAGTGCAAAGGAGAGGAGGTGGGAGGCAAGGGGAATTATGAATATACAGGCAGAACATCCAATAACTTGACTCTTAAGTCCTAAAAGTGTGCCTGAATCACCTCCCATTCCGTCTATCTCAGGACAGTGCGCCACTTCCAGCACTTGAACTCTCGACCACATCTCATTCTCACTTCTTCCCAGGGATTGTTTTCTGACATGGCCACCCCTACTGCCGCCCCCCCATCCCTGTCCTTTTTCTCTGGCAGTTTCTCTACTCATATATTCCCTCTGCCCTTTTGTCACTCTTTTCCCTTCAGCAGCTCATCATTGCTCACCTAGACCACTGCCATAACCTTAAGTGGATCATTCTGCTACTGGTTTTCCAAGCCCACCTTCCAAACTTCCATGCTATTGAAAAAAAAATTTTAATGGAAGTTTTATCGTATTTCCTTGTATCTTTTTCCTTAGTGTCTACTCATTACCTTCAGTATAAAATCAAAATTAGCCAGGCAAATGGAGCAGATGTAGTTCAGTGGTTGAACATGCGCTTCACATGTATGAGTTCCCGGGTTCAATCCCTAGTACCTCCTAAAAAAAAAAAAAAATAGCCAGGCAAAAAGATGTTACATGTGTTACATAATCTATACTCCTGATATACAAAACCATGCTTTTTTTTCCCCCCAGATCTGTCAGTTTCTTTTTCCTCTATGCACTCGCATTGTTCCCTCCTTCTCCCTTCCCCTTTGAGACTCAGCATAGGCATCGCCACCCCCAGGAAGCTTTCCCCACACCTGCTGACATCTGCCGTGCTGCCCTAATATGCTGAGCTTCCTCACTGCCCTGAAGGACTGGTCTCTATCCCCCACCACGCCAGGAATCTCAGAAGCAGGTCCGTGGCATGTGCCCAGGACCTTCTTCTGGACCTCAGAAAAAAAGGAGGAAACATTGTTTACCTTTGGGCAGGCAGTCAAGGCCTGTGGCTGAGCAATAGGCAGGTGTTAGGTACGTGTTTTGGTGTTCTCCTGGCTGCACAACACAGGCACCTCACATGGCTCCAAGGAACCAGGCACCTGGGGAAGAGGGGCTGCTACATATTTCTGCCTTCCAATGCCTTCCACTGCCCAGCATGAGGTTAGAAGCAGTTAAACCAAGTGAATGGACAATTGAGTCTCTCTAGCCCTGTGGGCTCCTTTACATGCAAATGCACCTAGAGTCCCCCTATATTTTAAAAGGCAGCAACCGCTGCTGAATCCACAACTCTAGACCAGTCCTCACTGTGAATCCAGTTTCTTATCCAGCTGCATGCCAGATAGCTTCTAAACTTAACCCAATCTAAGACATCTCACCATTTAATGCTAAATCAGTTTCTCTTGCAGACTGATTTTGTGTTTTACTAATCATCTCAGCTCAAGAACCCTGAAGTCATCTTTAAATACTTTCCCCCTGTACAGCTAGCCTGTCATCAAATCTTAGCTGCTTCATTTCCATATACACTTACACAGCCAAATGTCTTTCCCATTCTCGACTCATTATCTGGGTCTTCGCCCCCATCGGTTCATCTTTCCCTGCTGCCAGATTCTCTTCCCTATGATTTTTTTTTTTTTTTTTTTTCAGGAAGAGCTATTTTAATTTTCTATTAAACATTCTTCTAAAAGCATTACTTTACCCAATAGCTCATTGAGTTATAAGAAATAGTAACATTAGCGTTAGAAAAACTAGGAAGAAAGATAAATTAAACAAGCATAATTAATTAAACTCAACTTATGTGATTTGACTGCATTGGCACATATCACAACTAGATTCCTCTTCTCAAAACATTTTAACCCCCTGCTCTCCACATTTTCTCCCTTTAGTCAAGAATCTTTATAGCTTCCTGAAACTGTAGAGCAGCTCTGCAAATAGGTTCTGTGCTCCTCAACTCCCCTGTCCATGCATATAAAGCCCCTTTGCCCGGAAGGGCCCTTTTATCCCCAACAAAGCTCTAAAGACAATTGTGTCATCTCCTCTGTGAAAGATTTCCTCAACTTCTCTCTTTCTACTTTGTCCCCTCCCCACCTTGGACAAGTTGAATCATCTTTCCTCTTTGTTCTCCTAACACTTTAATCCTATTTTGGTTCCTACTTCTAATAGCAGCAACACTGTTGTACTGTAGGATTCACCACAGTTCTGCATAACTATGTGTTGAAGGTCTGGAGAAGAAATCTTTTGGTAAATATCTATCGTGTAAATATGGTGCTAATTATTGAGTGAAAAACAATGTAGACATCTTTTGATTCATCAAAGTAGTGTTTTACCATTTATTTTTCTCTTTTACATAGCTAGATAAATTAAGATTGAAGTTCCCCTTATCATCTAAAATACGCAGGATCTAAACATTAAAAATTAGTTTACCAAGGCCATTGATTCATCTAAATACTGTTTAGATCATCATATTCTGGCATGATAAGACCTAAATCATAGGAAAGATTTAAACTGTTGTCCAGATCCTTTACGTGAGTTACTAATGAGAAAACAAGTGTTGAGTAAGATGAAATCTTAAGCTCAGAGACTACCCACTGCACAACTTTAGCTTTGTTGCTTATGTTTATGCTTTTTTAAAAAGAAAAGTCAAAAAAGGAACAGGCTTATACATTTGCTATCAATTAAAGTATTGAATGCTGGGTGACTAGGTAGTGAGGGTAGTAGTGGTAGAAGGACTTCCACATAGTTACACGTATAAAGCTTTGCTCATCACCAATATGAGGTTTTGTAATATTTAAAAGGTATAAAATTGACCTAACTGTAACTATTCATTTTCATTTGTGAGTAGGTAAATCATTTCCAACTTTCCTTAGAAAGATTTTAATATTCCTTACTATGTTTATTCATTTCTAATAGTTCTTCAGATTTATTCTCATTTTCTGATAAGCTAATTAGAAAGCTAAGCAAACTTAGTTTTTTATTTAAGTTTCCTAAAAGAGTCTAAGCTATTTGATTTTGTGTGAAATTTTAAGATGCACAGTTATAGAACTCTCTTTTTCTGAATTACAAGTGCCTTTCATGTGCTATTATCTTCTTCTATGATACGTATTTGAATGTCAAGTCTAGATGGTTGTTTCTCTGTAAAAGATTTGTTAAAAGATTCATTAAAAAGCATTCCAGAATAATTACTATGTATTATTAAAGAAAATCTTACTATGTACAGTATCATATGATATTTTCAGAGTGTGATCATTTTTATTGAGCAAAGCTCTGGACTCATGGTAAACATGTGAAATACTAGTAGGGTTAGATTGGAGTTAGATACTCTTCTCCTGAAGTAAAGGTAAAACTTTCTTCAATTAGGTTATCAAGGAATAAATATACTAGTAAGCAATCAATAAGCAATTACCACAGAGCTGTATTACAAGGGCCTCTCTGAACCATGTCACTTTTTATGAGTCTAGTAAGTTCAATATTTTAAAACTTTTCATGGAATATATTAAACTATAAACTAGAAAATTAAACTGTAGCTCTTAAAAGTCCTGTGATACATTAGGGAACATTTTTTCTTGTTTCCTCTTTCATTCCAATAGTTTTCACATATTTAGAAAAACTTTGGTTTTCTAAGCATTTAAAAGGGTCGAGCAATGAAATACCACAGGCATAGTTCTCGATCAAAAGTGCAGTTTCTTAAAGTTTTAAAGACTAAATAAAGCTCTTGTATGTCTACTCTTTTAAATAAAATTTATAGTTTGTGTTATTTGATTATAAAAGAAACTGAACATGTTAATTGGAGAAAATAGGAAAATATAGAAAACAAAAAGAAAATAGTCACTCCAGTGTTTGAATCCAGTGTTTAAACATTAGTATGCCTCACTTCCTTGTCATTTTTTAGAAAACAATAATGAAAGCATACACTTTTATTCCATTCTTTTTTTTCTTTTCATCAACTTTTTTGAGGCATAATTTATATACAACAGTGCCCCCATTTTAAGTATAAATTTCGTTGAACTTTCACAAATGTATACACCCATATATATAACCACCACAGTCAAGAGATACATTTTTTATCACCTCAAAGCTTTCCTTGTGACCCTTTGCAAATGTTTACAGCCCTGCATCTGACCCCAGGCAACCACTGATATGTTGCTTTCACTATAATTAGAATTTTATACGAATGGAAGATATAGAATGTATTCTTTTCCGTTTCACTTCTTTTGCTCAGCATGGTGTTTGAGATTCATTTATGCTGTTTCATTTCTTTTTATTGCTGAGTAGTAGTCCAGTGTATGGATGTAGTACAGCTTCTTTATCCATTCTCCTATTTATGGACATTTGTGTTGTTTTCAGTTTTTGTTGATTATGAAACAAGCTGCTTGTGAAAGTTTATGTTCAAGTACTTATGTGGACATTTTATGTATTCATTTCTTTTAGAAAAATAACTGAGTGGAATTGTTGATCATATATTTAAACAGCCTTAGAAGACAAAGCTCTTCTAAGGCAGATTGTTTATAATAATGACAATAAAGATGATTCCTCCATCTGCAGGAAGGTTGGGAGGTTTGCTAGCAGCTCCTTTGAAAGACCGAGATTTTTTTTTTCAGCTGTGACACAAACCTACCACATGTACAGCCTCCCCCCAGGCAGTTTCACCTCAACCCTACAGGATTTAGAGGAGGCCATGGAAACCAATCGCTCTGCCTTCCCTCCTCACCCCCCACTTTGCCCACAGATCCTCCTTTCCTTTTTGTGTGTGTGTTAATCATATGTATTCTATTTTGACTCGTCTTTTTAGCCATTTAGCTCTATCTCTGCATTTGTGTGTGGGGGGGGTTGCTTTACGAATTACAATCTACTTGAAGTTAAATATTAAATTATTTCAGGGAAACTATAGGAATTCAGTAGCAATGCGGTTCTTTTAACTTTTCTATCCTTTAGAAAAGAGTGTGAATATTATTAATATTTTTGATATATTTCGCCAAACATCCCTGCAGAATAGTTCTACAATTTTCAATCACCTATGAATCATAACATTTACTTCCCTTCAAGTCATATAACTTTACATGTACTATGAGATTTCTTTTTCCTAAAAGAAATCTTTGGTTTTGTAAAGCAAATTGTTATTCCTGATTTATCTTTATTAACTCTTTCCACATACATGCTAAACAAAATTTCATTAACAAGAGTCACACTAATAATATGGTTATATAACCAAAATCCGGGGACAAATAGGAACTTTATTTAGTTTAGGTATTGAACTTTTATTCTAGTGTACAAGAATGCAGAACAAAATTTAAAACTCTGCATTAGGAAACAATTCTCTTGAGAAGATAATTTAGGATGAGTTTTATGTTTATTACCTGCAGTTGTAATTTGAATCAAGTTCCCCACAAAGGCATGTTCAAGTCCTAACTTTCCCCTGTGTGTAAACTCATTGGTAAATAGGCTCTTCAAAGATCCTATTAAGGTGAGGCCCTTTTCACAGAGTTGTGCAACCATCACCACAACCAATTCCCCTCCCCTTTTGAAAAATAAAATGAAGATACCAGATAGAATCTTGGCAAAGGGAGTGAGTAGAGACATTATGGGTCAGAGAGAAGGAAAATCTTGCCATAAGGGGAACTGGATTTTCTCCTCCTGATCCCTAACTGTGCCCATGATTTTACTTATTTACAAAAATAACATTTTTTAAAGCAAGTTTGTGTATTTTAAACTGTGAAAGGCTAGTCATGGAGAAGGTATCATATGCTTATGTGAAATTGAGATTGAGACAATATTTTTTGATAGAGATGACAGGCGTTAGTGCAAATAAAGCCACAATAACAACCAAAAAAAAAAAAACACTTTAAGGTAAACTTTTGCTTTTAGATAAAGGCTGAAATTTTTCTCTTATGCTGGTAATACTATAGCAAAAATGGGCTGTGGGAAAAAAATGGTGCTTCACATTTTGGGGTCAGTTGTGGAAATTTGAATGTGGACTAGATATTTGATGATTTTTACAAAATTATTTTCTCTATTTTGTGCCATATGATATTTTGGTCAGATAAGAAGATACCCCTACTTTAAGAAATGCATGCTGAAAATTTAATGACTTGATGTCTGTAATTTCTTTAAATATAAGTCCCTAAAAGGGTATATGCTTACACATAAACAGATGAAGCAAATATGGCAAAATAAATATTAATAATTGTAAAATCTAGGTGGTGGGTATATGCGTGTTTATTCTACTCTTGTTTCACCTTGTCTGTATATTTGAAATTTTTCATTTAAAATACAGTTTTGTAGTGGCTCTCTAAATATTCTAGACACAAAACAAAAATATGGTCCTAACCGTGTTTAGTCTGCTACTACTTATGTAAAAAGGGAGGCTATTTATTCATATTTGTTATTATATGCCAAAATAATCTTTGGGATGCAATCCAAGAAACAAACAACAGTGATTATCTACAGCAGGAAAGGGAATAGAAAAAGAGTAGATGAGATCAGGAATTGGGAGTGAAACTTATTTTTTTTTTTTTTACATTTTTATGTTTTTGATATTTTGAAACATTTGATTATCCAATTTAAAAAGAACATATTAAGAAACACAAAAAGAGACTATGGTCTTAGATTGCCTTTATGGGATTGTATCTTTAAAAAAATATTTAAAATATTTTTTCATGTTCAAGGCTCTTCAGGGTTTTATAAAACATTGGGCTTGTGGATCTAGTAACTATTGTTGACACAGTGACAATCCTTAGCATTTGTTTTGGGGTATTTTAAAAAATGCTTTGTTTGTTGTAACATCAGTATTTTCTTCTTTTATTATCACTTTAAACCATGTTTTCACTAAGGAATTTTATTTTAAAGAAAAAAAAATATTATGAGTCAGGTTTGTAGAGGTTTTTTGTGGGTTTTTTTTTGTTTGTTTGTTTGTTTTTGTTTTTTGTTTTTGAAATTTTTTATTTTGAAATAATTTCAAACTTACTGGACAGTTGCAAAAATAATACAAAAACCAATACAGGAAATTCCAATATACCCACTACCCACACAGATTTACCAACTTTTAGCAATTTGATACATTTGGTGTATTATTATTTCTATCAATAATATCTTTATGTTTCAAATAAATGACTTCCATTGATGATATCTCCATTTTCACTGCTAATAAATTCCCTTTGCTCTCTTAGACCCAGGAAGTTGGCTAATTTAACCAATTTCATTTACAGAAATGTGAGAAATAACATCATGTAGCACAGGAAAAGAGCAGAACTCTAGTCAGACCTGACTTGAAGCCAGTGCTGTCCCTGCCACTGAGTAACTGTGAGACCTTAGGCAAGGCATTTTACCTTGCTGAGTCCCAGTTTCCTTTGGCAAACAAAGATAATACTACCTATATTGTGGAGATTAATTAAATTCTATAAACAACCTCCTACCTGTCGTGCCCTTGTTTAAAGGAAACACCTATTTTTTTTTTAAGTATGGATTACTAATAAGTCTATTAAGGATTTTAATTTTTGACATTGGCTACATTGGTTTATTTATATACAGATAATTCCAATGAATGAAATTTAAGTCATTTTACGTGCAAAAAAAGCACTATATAAGAAGTTTCCTAATCTTCCTTATTAACTCATAAAATGTATCATTAGTCTCAGCTGTCTTAGAAATAGAAACTATTCTTTAAATTACCTTTTTTCTAGACAATTTAACCAGATTTGTAAAACCTTTCTTAAAGTGCTACATACTTGATAGCTGTATAGCAACTAAATTGCTTTAAGAAAGTTGGCTGTTAACAGTAGCAGTTTGTTACATTTTTAAATCTTAAGAATGCCTTATTTTGTTTCATGATTGCTTGTGTTGTAATTTCTATCTCCAAGTGAATATTTGGTGAATTTATTTTTATTGAGTAGATATCTCTAAAATTGAAGAGAAAAACCCAAAAACATATTTCTTTTGGTTGGCTAAATGTCAGTTGCTTAATACAAAAGATAAAAATGTTTTTCTAGGATAAACCCTTTATAGATTTCAGACATTTTTGTGTGTATCATCTTTGTTTATCCCACTAAAATCCTACCAGGTGTGTTAGGCAGGTGTTACTTTGTTCTATAGATTAGGAGATTGCAGCCTTAGAGAGTTTAAGAGACTTATCCAAGGTCACAACTGAAAGTTCTCCAGATGCGTAAATAATTTTTAGAGATGATCCAGCTTATCCCTGATTTACCTAGTCTCTCTATTGCCTAAACTCATGAATAAAACATTTTTCATTGTTGTTTAAAGGAAAATATTTTTCCATCTTTTAATGGAGAAATGATAAAACTTCTAAATCACTATAAGGAAAGAATAAATCAGTAAAGTTTTGGAGTAAGATGAAACAGAGAAATGCCAAAGACAAATTAACTTCAGAATACTTAAATATATATAGCTATAGTTAGCTAAATTATTAAACAGGTGAGCCTAAGACAATAGAAAAAGTTATACGATATGAGAAATAAAGATGATTATAGCTTAAAATATAAATGTTATACTTATGTCTACTACATACTACTATGATTTTCAATGGTGATCCTACTAAAAAGAAAGCAATGATTGCCTAGATTTACTGGATTTTTAAAAGATCGGGGGAGGGAGAAGGCTTTCTAAACAAGGCACAGAAACTAAATTATAGATAGTGAAAAAAATGGATAATTTGACCAAGTAAAGATTAGTATAGCTAAAAAAATAACAAAATTTTAAAAACACAGCAAATCAGGAAAAAAATTGTAAAACATGTGATACATGAAAGGCATGTCTTCTTAAAGTATAAAAAAGCGCCTTCCGAAAGCACTAGTATGAGTAAGGATGGTTAATGTGGCATAATTGTAGTACTAAAATAATTGGAAGAATTCTACCTGTTTATCAGTTTAATGAATTGTGATTCTCCATTTTATGGAATGTTATTATGCAGCTGTTAAAAATGATTACCGTAGGAAGAGCTCCAAGATGAGCTACTAACTGAGACAGGTACTTTGCTAAGCAATGTCTATAATACAACCTGGTTTTAGTGTAAATGACAAATCCCTGATATTCACATCCATGCAGGTGGATGGGTAACATTGGCTAATGAGTATTGGCAGGTTGAAAGTGCAGGAGGGATTGCAAGGGAGGTTAAGTGTAGATTATTATCTTTTTCTCATTTCATCTTTACATTGTTTCACTTATTACAATGAATTTGCATTACTTGTATAATTTTTTAAAGTTTATAAAGAAAAATAGAAGTGGGGGAAAGGCAGTAACCCCAATACATAAATGAAGCATGCTTATAAACAGGTACTTCTCAGAAAAAGAAATACATTTGCCATTGAATATAGGAAGCTTATAATTAAAGAAATGCAAATCTGAGGTCATTTTTCACCTTTTAGACCAAGTTTTTAAAATTTGATATATTACATTTTAAATACGTACTCTATCACAAATTCCACTTGGAGGATTTTATTCTGGTGACCTACTCACAATGTGCAATGTTATTTATAATAGCAAAATCTGAAACAAAAGAATAACTGAGAAATTATGGGAAGATGGCAGAGTAGGAAGCTCCAGGAGTTAGTCCCTCCACCTGAATAACTGTTAAACAAGCCAGGACTGTCTGAGGGGCAGGTTTTCTTTGGGGTAGAGATCCTATCTTCAGATAAGCCAAATACCTCAATTACTTCTTTAGTTATGAATAATGAACCCTCTTTCCTCACCCACTCCACTCACTCCCCTCCACCAGTCCTCCCAGAAAGAACTCTATTAAAATTAATGGGACGGGTGCTATTTATTTCCCAGCCTGAGTAATATATTAGCAATTTGTGGGACCAGAAACAAAATGAGAGAGACCCATAAAGAGACAGAGACACAGTCAGAGAAACACCAACAGTGACCCTGGCCAAGAAACACTAATGAAAGAAACACCAGGGTCCTGGGCAGGCAGAGTTGTGTGCAACAAGGCAGTCCTAGCTGAGGGGGTTTTAATTCCATTTCTCAGAGGAATCAAAGGATTCCTTTAAAATGGGTTCATTTTATTATATGCAAATTATAATTCAAAGTTGGTTTTTTTTTTTAAGTAAAAAGAAAAAATGTATGAGTAAGTCACTGTATACCAGTACACTGGAATCCTGTGTAGCTGGAATGAGGTAGAATGGGGTACAATGCCATGATATGTATAGAATATTTCCATTTGTACTTTTGAAAAATCATTTCTTGTGTACATGGCCATGCACTAGGAAGTTTGGAAACAATTCCAATAAATTGCTAATGGTGTTTTTACTCTGGCAGATGAGAGTCAGAGCTGAAGTATGTGGCTGATTCATTTCAATTATATAATCTTTGTGGGTTTTTTTTTTTTTTTTTCAATTTTTGCCATTTGCATGTTATTTTCATAATTTTTTAATGATTTTTGCAAAGCCATTGACCAAAAAAATTTACTCAAATTGAATAAACTTATCTTTATAAAAACCCAAGAAGGAAAATTAAAATGCAAAGGAAAAATTTTCTTGCAATTGTGAAGGGTGGTTATCATATAGCAAAATTTTGAAAACAACTCTTGCTTTTTTATCTCAAGACTCCTAACTCAGTCTTCCCCATCTCCTTAAATGGTATCAGTACCCCCTCAGCTGCTAAAACCAAAAATCTAGAAATCATCCTTGATTCCTGTCTTCCCTCATGCCCCAAATCCAACTCTTCCTGACAACTCTACCTGTAGAACATAACCCGAATACCTCCCCATCTGTACATCCCTACCATTTGCACCTGATGAGGTCATCATGATACGTTTCTTACCTGGACAGCCACTTGCTTGCTCCTGGTCTTACTCTCATATAGTTCATTCTCCCCAGAGTTTCCAAGGGGATCCTTACATTGCTCCCTGTTTAAAATCCTGGAGTGACTTCCCATTGCACCTAGAATAAATCCAAACCCTTGCTCTGGCCTGTGTGTGATCTACTCCTTATCAGCTCAGCGTTCCTGGGAGTACCATGGACTGACTGGCCTTCAGTCACACCTGCCAGCCTTCTGGCTTCGTGATTTGCAGAGTCTTGCCTTAGGGCACTTGTACAAGCTACTCTCAGGTCTTCAGTGACAGGTTTATTTTTATCATTTTTGGTCTTGCTTAAAGATCTCTACTTCTACACATTCTTCCCAACAAGCCAATGTGAAAAAGCTCCAAGCCAGACTCTATCCCCTCATCCTGTTTTTATTCTCTTGACACTGAACAATATAAGATAATCGTGCCATGTCTTGCATTGGCATTCTGCTATTAACTAACCTAGGTAATCTTAAATTCTAAGAATGTACATTTTCCTCATGGGATTCAGGAAAGCATTTTCAATTTGAATGGGGTGGGGACGGTAATAGCCCATAAACATTGTCATTTTTCAAAAATTAACATTCAAGGGCAAAGAAGGCACTCATCACAGCTGTAAGATATATTTTGTACCAAGAGTAACCCCTATCCATAAAACCCTGGAGTCATCCCACTAGTTCATTGCTTTATTTCACAATAGCTCATATCAGACCAGATTTGTCTAGAAAATTATGGCCTTAGTCTGGTATAATTACCCTAAATTCAGCCTCTCCCCTTTCCATTCCAGATACTTCCAACTCTCAGAGAAGCCTAGGGTTAAACTACTCTTTTTTCACATCATCATTCCCAATCCCCAGTGGATTAAGATAGGCAGTGTTTGGGCCTATTTATTATATAACAGTCTCTGAGCCTAAAGTTTGCTCTGCATCCTTGAGACCATGTAGAGCACAAATTCCATTAGTGGAGGGTAAAGAGGGAAGATTTGTTTTATTTTCTTCCTTTTCCTTAAAGGTAACATGAGAGTGATTATTTCTTATCTCAAAATACTATTTTTCATTTTACCATTTTAAAATGTTTTCTAACAAAGTTACCAAAAGCTACAGTTTGTTTGTTTGTTTGGGTACAAGCATTCATTTTATCTGAATATTTCTTTAAAGGTAAATAAGAATGATTGTAATTTATTGTCTCAAAATACTGTACTGATGTTTTCATTTTTAACATTTTAAAGAGCTATCTAATGAACAAAGTAAGGTTTTTAAAAAGCTACAGTTATGTCTGTCAATGCTCATTAAATATTCTAGAAGATGTCATTTTACTATCAAAGTTCTAACGGTTGCTTTGAACTTTGAAATAGTTGCATGTTAGCCACCCATTTTGGTTATTTTTACTTTGTAAAACTTGGTAGGGGTTTAATTACTTTTTCAATATTTTTTTTCCTGTAATATATGGAGTGTTAATCACTGAAAATATGTAAACATGCAAATGAAAAGTGTCAATACATGTAAAATATTTTAACTATGAGTAATAAACATTGCTTGTATTATTTCCTGAATTTTATTAAAAATACTATAGGTTGCAATAATAGTTTGGAAATGGATTGTTGCTGCCAGATAGAAGTACAACAATTATCAAATTATGGCACCTGCTATGTGAGTAGATATTGGGGGCAAGGGGACAAGTAGTAAAAAGAAACAGAATTGCATCCCTGCCTTTATATGTTATTCTACAGTTAGGGAGATAAGCTTAAGGACATACAAAATTAAATAACAAAGACAAGGCAGCTTATAGCTAATTATCCATAGATATCCTTTATCACTGACTACATTTTATCTGACGACAGGATATTACTGAAGACAAAAACAGGACAGATGCTGATTTCATTGTAGTTGTTTCTATCCATTGAGAATATCTGTCTTTATTGTGGAGTTTTCCTTTTTATCCTTCCTCTTTATTCTTTATTGTTCATTGTCTCTTTACTCTTTTGTCATGATTTTTTCTAATCTTTATGTTTTCAAAGCTTTAGTTGCCAAACTGCTTCATAGCTCAGCTTTCAACACCTTCCAAACCATAAGTTTTAGGCATAAGGCAAGAAAATGAGAAAGGAGAAGTTTTGTAGCTTCATTATCTGGCATCTGTTGAAAATAATCCCTGAATCTGTTTGTTCTTACTAAAAGCTATGCGCACATTTTTATTTATTCTTCCAGATCTTTAAAATCTTATAAATCTTGTCAAAATCCACAACTAGAGAGCAGATGTGGCTCAGTGGTTGAGTTGAGTGCCAGATTCCCGCATATGAGGTCCCGGGTTCAATCCCTGGCTCCAGTATAAAAAATAAAAATAAAAAAACAGCACCCAACAACAATGTATACTGATCAGCGTGGAAAATACCATGTTATTGTCTTAGTTTGCCAAAGGGCTGCCAAAAGTAAGTAACAGAAATAGATTGGCTTTTATAATGGGAATTTTATTAGGGGAAAATCTTACAGTTCTGAGGCCATGAAATGTCCATATCACAGCATCCTCAGAGTTGGGGAGCTTGAGGAGCTTGGATAGCTGAGGTCACTCAGCAGGGAAAGCCCACATCCTGCTGGGCTCATGCCGGGCTCTCAAGTTACTGAGAACTAACCTGGATCTTCTAGGCCTTGCGCTGTTC
Source organism: Tolypeutes matacus (assembly GCA_026826555.1). NCBI lineage: Eukaryota > Metazoa > Chordata > Mammalia > Cingulata > Chlamyphoridae > Tolypeutes > Tolypeutes matacus. The sequence continues at coordinate 13,228,957 of JAKSZT010053888.1, forward strand.
CCTTCAGATACTATGCTGAGCGCCAGGAAGCAGCCACAATGGTGTGTGCGAGCATCCTGGCTGATACTCTCAAGAGCATCAGTGATGCCAAGAAGAGGCAAAAGCCAGGTCCTCAAGTGGCCGTGCTCAAAAGTCATTGGCAGGTTTCTAACTATAATGACAAAGCAAGGCTACATTGGTGAATTTGAAATCATTGATGATCACAGAGCTGGGAAAATTGTTGTGAACCTCACAGGGAGGTTAAACAAGTGTGGAGTGATTAGTCCCCATTTGATGTGCAACTCAAAGATCTAGAAAAATGGCAAAATAATCTGCTCCCATCCTGTCAGTTTACTTTCATTGTACTGATGACCTCAGCTGGCATCATGGACCATGAAGAAGCAAGGTGAAAATACACAAGAGGAAAAATCCTGGGATTCTTTTCCTAGGCATGTAAAACATATATGCAGATAAAATGCCTCCATGGAAAAGAAAAGGGGGAAAAAAGCACTGTCAGATATGTTTTCTCACCAAAGTCAGCTACTGATGATCCTGGTGTCCTGCCACAAGGCGAAGATGGCGGCCGATCTCTGCCAAGGTCCCTGCCTTCCCCTCCAGTATCTACCGTCTCGTGGAGGTCAGCTGTGGAATACCAGGCATAGGGCTTGTCTCTTTCAGGGCCTCCTCTCTCAGTCTCAGCTACTCCACTTTCTTCCAGAGTTCAGCTATGGGCTGTCAGGCATATGACTCGTCTTTTCAGCCTTGAGCTGCTCCATAGGCCCAACCTCTTGGGGGCTTCGTCCTTAAGCTTTGGCTGCTAGAGATCCTCGAGTCCTCTCTTACATGGCAGGGTCAAAATGATGGCTTCCTTTCTCTGTATCTGTGTGTCTCCATTTATATAAAGCTCTAATAAGAGGGCAGAGACCCAACCTGCAGTACACCTCACTGACGTAGTCCAATCCAAAGAGCCCCATACCACAGGAATGGATCAGCTGGGATTCATAAAACAACTTCAAACTGTCACATGTATGTTTAAGGCAACATGTAGAATATGATTTTTTTAAGTAAAATAAAGTAAATGTGTGTGCTCGCTCACATATCTTAAATGTACCAAAGTGCTCCCTCACCAGCTCTGCTATCCTTTATAGTGATGTTACCTGAACATAATATGAGGATATTCCAATTTGTCCAGTAACTGGGCAGAAACTGCATTCAGCTTACCTATAGTCTGTTGATAGTGGTTAGCAAGGAAATCATTCCCAAAGGACAGCAGGAAAGAGGGAATTTATGGTGCCTTTGGACTTCCAGAGCAGGTTACTTAAGGACTTAGAGAGGGCTCCTCACCATCTCAGTCTTCTTAAAAACCTCTCTCCCCAGTCCAAGATAGTCGAATTCAAAGACACAGTATTGTGGCTCACAATAAACTGAAATAAGAAATATTCCATTTCAACCCTGTCTAAAATAACTGCCCAAAAGATGGAGCAAGTTAAGGCTAATTTTAAAACATTCTTTTGGACCTTGGTTAAAAAGTTTCACCCGGCAAAATTTTTCCAGTACTGTTCAGAAGCAGTATGCTATGGATTATGATTTTAATCCAGTCAGCTGGTTGCTCTTTATTAGATATCTTTCCCTGGTAGGATGTCCCACAAGGCAATTAGTCCTCCAGTCAGATTTTCTGTAGATGAGCTGCAACAGAACCGTGGTTAATCTTAGAATGCCAGTCCCCTGGAATTGTTGGTCCAAATCTTAGTAAGGTCTTAGATTATAAACTTGAAAGAAGGGCACTGAGCGAAACTCTCAGGAAGGAGGCATTTGTGATAAGTGAAGCTGAAACTGTTTAACCTCAAAATCAATTAGCTTTGGAAATGCAGGTAAATGAAACAAACATTCATGAACTTTTCTAATTATTCAGAATTTCCTAATTTATGCTAAAATTCAATAATATTGGATTATCTGCTCTTTTGAATTAAATATCCCTGAGTGCCCTTCTTGTTGCATAAATGAGTTAAGGCTTTACCATAATTTACAGGGTGGAAGGAATTTTTTTTTTTCTTTCAAAACTTGTTGACTCCACAGCCCCAAGGAGCAAACTATATTCTGCACAATGACCTTGAAGGGAGTTTGTTTACTGATTAGCTAAGCAGAAATTATTCAGGCAAGAATCCTCAGGAAAATTCCTTATTGGCCCATTTCCCATTTTACATAGAGTAGCAAGCAGCAAGGAACAGTAAATTGAAAATCATAGCTAATCAAGATCTTATAACTATTTACTGCTTTGTTTATTCATCTGGTGATTTTTTTTAATTGAGTCAATTGTACTGTAAATTATTTGCTATATTTGATTATGCTAGGTAGCCAAATACATTGTTAGTGATCCAAATTGTATTTGAGCAGTTACTATAACATATAACTTCAGGTACCTCGATTTAAGATCATTTTGAAGGGATACAGCATCAACTCAGAGCAACCCTCCAGCTACTGAATCATTACAGACTCTAGGAAAAGAGTTAGTAGCTCTCCCATGGGATTCAAATGTGCGTAGGATATCACCATTAGGACTGTATTTCCTTTTGAGACCCTATTAACCCTTCCCAGGAGACAGAAGGAAAAGCATATAAGGCCCATTGCATATCAGAGCTGTGGGGCAAGTATCAAATTATACTTTCTTCTTTTTTAGTACAGTAGGATGTGGAAGTATAGAATCCTTGGTAATAAACTATCCACATCATGGTCATTAAAGCAACAAAATAGTTGTTTTAATTTGCCAAAGAGCTGCCAATGTAAAGTACCATAAATGTGTTGGCTTTTGTAAAGGGTATCTATTTGGGGTAAAAGCTTACAGTTCCAAGGCCATGAAAAGTCCAACTCAAGGCACCATAAGAGGTGCTTTCTCACCCAAGTCAGCTGCCACACGTTAAGCAAGATGGCGGGCAATCTCTGCCTGGTCTCTGCTTTCCCCTCCGGACTGTACTGTCTCCTGGAGCTCAGCTGAAGGCAACCAGGCATGGGTCTTGTCTCTTACCAGGCCTCTTCAAGAGAGGCTCAGCCGCTCTGCTTTCTTACCATTTCAGCTGCAAGCTATCAGGCAAATGGCTCATCTCTCCCTGGGACCTCAGCTGCTTGAGCCTCTCCTTTCTGCCACATGACTACATCCAGTACGGAGCAGCTCCCTTCCGGTTTTCTCCATTTTTTATCGGACCCTGCAAGAGGGCGGAGACTCAACCTGAGTCATGCCTCACAGACGTAGTCCAATTGAAAAAAGATCTCACACCCACAGGGGTGGACCAGTCCACAATCATAATCTTTCACTTTTGGGGATTCATAAAATAATTTCAAACTGCCACAACAGTATTGCACATTTTCAAAAGACTCATAGTGGCTCGCTTTTAAAGACATTTTTCTAATTTCAGTTGCCAAAAACCAGTTATTTTGTTGTTATATGTTCTGTTTTCAAAGAATTATTACCTTTGCAGATTGCTGAAAATTTAAACTAAATTAAAAATAAAACATATTAAATAAAACTCCAATTTAAAATGAAAGAACTAGGGACTGGAAGAATGGAAATAAATGAAATTAGAGTGATAAAAAAAAGTTTGAAGTTCTGTGCCAGGATTCTTTGGACCAAACCCCTGGCAACACCCAGATCATATTAATTGTCTTTTTGTGTATACATTTCCATATGCTCACTCATCGTTTGAGCTTAAAATGTAGTCATTATAGCAAGACTGGGAATATTTAAATATTCTTCCCTTTCATGCCTGCCTTATGGAACTAATAGCTTCTGAATACAAACTAATATTTTATCTTTAAAATATTTTTTCTAAGACACTTTTAGTGTTTATAAAATAAACACTAAATAAAGAGCACTACAGCTGCCTTTAATATACTATGATGAAGAAATTGAAGTTATAGACATTTTAAATCCCCGCACCCATGCAGATGAGATGCATTTTGACCAGAGCTCTAGAATGCCTGGCCTTTGTCTTGGGGTGCCCAGGACACCTGGCCTGTCCACCCATCCCCAGCCAAGGGAGCAGAACTCTCAATGGGCTCATTTCTCTTTGTCACAAACCTGCCATTTTATTGCCAAATGCCCACTTTCCTTCTATATCATTATAGAAACTAGAGCCAAACATATATATAGATTCCTCAATAGACTCACAGAATTTGGAGACAAAAAAAAATCTTAATGATCATCCTGTTCATCCCCTCATTTTTATGAGTGACCAAAACTTCATTTTGATTCAGTACAAGTTTGCTATACAAGAAAGGAGGCAGCCATTCCCCCCAAACAACACACACACACTCCAGCTGTGATGTGGGGAGGAGCCTGGCCCATGGTGTGGGTTCCATCCTCTCCCCCATACCAATCCCCGGGTATTTGCAGCTTTCCTAAGGAAGGCAAGATATTTAAAGGGCGTTTTTAAAATATCCAGATATAGGAAGGGATTTGGCTTGAGTGGTTGAGTGCCCGCCTCCCACATGGGAGGTCCCAGATTCAGTTCCTTGTGCCTCCTGAAAAAATAACAACAACAACAAGCAAAACAAACTAAAAAAAACAACTCAGGGGAGTTGATGTGGCTCAGTGGTTGAGCACCGGCTTCTCAAATACAAGGTCCTGGGTTCAATCCCCGGCCCCCGGTACCTAAAAAAAAATAAAAATCTAGATATAGTTGTGCCTTCTCTGACTTCTTGAATGCCTTCCCTGACTTATATTGAAGAGCCAGTGGAACCATTGATCTTCTGGATAGCTTTATTGAAGTGCATTAATCCTGTATGTTAAAAGAATGATACCCAAATCCTTTCATATAAACATGCTTGTATTCTAAACCCAGCTTTCTTTCTATTAGCATGGCATATCCTTTACTAGTGCTTTTAATGTTCTTTCTTCCTATATAATTAAATATGGTTAGGAAAAGCTGCTGTTTTCCTTCTAATATGAAAGTGTGCAAAGCAGGAGGAGGGGTAGAATATATAACCCTTTAAAATATTAATTTTTTTATCATACAGAAAATTTTTCAGTACAACTCTGGTTTTCTCTTGCTTAACTACATTAATGGCAGGGGACAAATTGGTGGATAATCTAAAAGTAATATGAGTTTTAGGTTAGCACATATTTATGGCTTACTTTTCACATCTGAATATGCCAGCAAACCTTTAATACCTAGAACTGAAAAGTGCTAGAGAATGGGCAGGATGTCCTCTGCCTCCTGTCCCTTTTTTCTCCAGAATGTAGTCCTCACCCTCTTACCCTGATACTGCTTTATGTTGCACTTCTTATTTTACCTATTTCTCCCCCGACCCCCCGCTCCCCGTTGTTTGTGCTTGCTGTCTGCTCTCTGTTCGTCTTCTTTTTAGGAGATCCAATCACTTGACCCACCTCCACTCCCTGCTTGTGTTTCTCATTGTGTTTCCTCGCTGTCTCTTCATTGCATCATTTCACTGCATCACCTCGTTGCGTCATCCTGTTGAGTCAACTCGCCATGCCAGCCCATCGCATCAGCTCACTGTCTTGCTTGGCTTCTTTAGGAGGCACTGGGAACCAAATCCAGAACCTCCCATGTGGTAGGCAGGCGCCCAACTGCTTGAGCCACATCTGCTTCCCTTTGTTTTTGATCATTTCTCCAGATCATAAAAATTTGTGGTTTTGTTTAATGGCCTATAGACTTTGGTTGATGATGGAATGATTGGAATAAAAGAATATGTCATAACAACAAATTAACAACCAATTATCTTGTGCATTTGCCATATGCTAATAAAATTTGAAAGAAGCTATTCCTCCTGCTTGGATAATAGGATAGTCCTTTTATCTAAGCCAATCATAAATATAAAAAAATCGAGTCACATTCCCAGAGCCTAATAAAATTAGAGCATTTTCTCAAATAAATGAATATAGAGTTTTTCAGATCTCCGTCTTTTAGTTCTGTTTTTTGTTAGGTTTACATCTGTGTTTGTTAGGTTTAATCTGTGTTTTGGAATAAAATCCGAAGTTTGTTCTAAGAAGGAGTTTGGAATAAGAGTGAGGTCAGCCTGAAATTTCAGACACCATTTCTTCTCACTGTCTTCCTTTTCTTCAGCTTTCCTCAGCAGCTCAGCAGCAGAAGCAATGAAATAACCAAGAGTTTAACCAGACTTGTGAATAATGTAAGGCAAAAAAGAGAGGGGGTTAGGAAATCTAGGGGACCCCAACAATAGCATTTAATGCAGTCCAACTTGGAAAGAGAGGAAATTGAGAAGTCTATGAACCTCCAAGATCTTGCTTCAATCATGTCCTTATTGCCTTGTTTCCCACCTCTTCCCGTCGCACCATTCCAAACTATCAGGGGTTACCTTCTAGTTCTGGTTAGCCCTTCTGCCGGTGCGCTCTCTCCATGCCCAGATTCTCTGTCTCTCCATTCTTTCTCACCAACTCTTACTAGTCCATCAAGACTCAACTCCACAGTCTCCTTGAAAGAAGCCTTTGTGATTCCACCATGTTGGATTGCATGTTCTGACTCTGGGTGCTCAGAAAACTCTTCACACATTTATCTTGGCATTTACTATATCTATTGGAATTATTTATGCTTAGGTCATCCTCTCCCATTATATTATAAGCTCATTGAAAAAACAGTGACTTATTCATTATAACCATTCTTGTAACCCAGTGCCATACATATACCTTGGGAAAGAGCAGGCATGCAATAATGTGCATCTGAAATGAAACCAAAATGTGGGTTTTCAGGTATCTGAAAGGGAATTTATTGGTCAAGAGAATAATTGATTTTATTCTTTATTTGAATCATGTATATGTCTGAGAATTTTGAGTGATGCCCCAGAAATAAACTCTACCCAAGTGTATGACCATGTCTCAAGAGCCACTTTGTGTGTGTGTCTGTGTGTGTGTGTGTGTGTGTGAGTGAATTTAGGGCTACTTTAAAAAGGCATTCCTCCGAGTCAATAATTTTTGAAGCTCATGCCTTTGACCACTTTCCAATTTGAATTATTTGATTTTGTTGATACTTTTGAACATATATTAAATAGGACAGGGAATGAATGAGCACCTTAGCAAATATGTAAAATAGTTTGAAGAGAGAAATGTGAGAGGAAGTCCAGTAGATGGAGGGAAAGTTTGGAGGGGGTGACATGAGTATATAATTAATGAGTTTTTAAAAGGTATCCTATTTCCAAGTAAAATTTTACATATAATGTGAGTGTCTATAAAACTCCATGGACTCTCAAGCTGATTCTAAAATGTCAAAGGGCTATATGTGGGGTTTGGGGCATGATGGGATTGTCTTTGGTCTGATATTTTATATTCTACTTGGAATGGTTGTACATCCCTTATGTGGCACCTGTACTTCCCTATATATTTGTGTAGTAGTGAGGACCCAGCAATTTCTGACTTAAGTAAAAGTGATTTTCAATTTGGAGCTAGAAGCCAAAGCCTGAAACTGGTAGCCAATCAAAAACAACAATACTCAATTTTCAAATATCCAGAGTAAGTTATTAGCTGAGATGTCATTATTTAAAAAACTGTCTTTCACTTTTACTATTTAGAGTTGTGAAAAAAAGATCTCTAATTCTTCAGTGTCTTCTTTTCTCCTCTTCAGTGGAATTGGAAGGAACTGGCCTTGGGCTTCAGGAGGCAGTAGCATCCTGGCAGAATTTGGAACCCTGCATTTGGAGTTTATACACCTGAGCCACTTATCAGGAAACCCCATCTTTGCTGAAAAGGTGAGATTCTTCAGTTTGCCTTGCACTGAAAAGCAGCACCTGTTAGAAGCAGCCTCCGCTCCTGGAGACTTAGTCTTGTTGACTATGGAAAGGAATATCCAAGGTTAATATAGTTCTTTATGAGGTTTTGTTACATGCAACACTTCATTTAAACAAACTGTAAATGTGCATTCTTCCCACAACACCATTCTAACTTGACGAGAGAGGACCTGCCTTCCACTTCTGGTTCTCTATACCTCAAGCAAGTCACTTCACCTCCCTGAATTTTTTTCCTCATTGAAAAGTATTATAGTGCTGTATGAACTATCTCAACCAAGTATGTGAAAGACTTTTTACACTCAAAGTATTATATAAACATGAGGTAACAATTGAATTGATTTCTAATTTTCAGGAAGCAAATACATCAATATTTAGATAAATTCCTATTCTGCTCGCCCTTAGCTTTCACTCCCACTGCTTGTTCTCCTTTACAACAAAATTCCTTGGAAAAGTTGTCTCTGCTTGTATCTTCTCTTCTTGCCTCCCATTCTCTTGGACCATCTCCATCAGGCTTTCTTCCAGCCCCACCTGTCACAGTGACTAATGCACTCCACACGGCCAGATCCAGTGGTTCAGTTACACCCCACATCTTCTTGCCCTCAGAATTCAATGCAGCCTGTCATGTCCTTCTTCATGAAACACTCTCTCCAGGCATGCAAAACACCACCGGGTTCCCTCCTCCTTCCCTGGATGCCCCTTCTTGGTCTCCTTTAATGGATTCTTCTCCTTACCCCAGCCTCTACATTTTGAAAAGCGCCAAACCTGGACCTCTTCTTTCGACATGCAACACTACATTCTGTCACCTCCCACTGTGGCTTTGCATGCCATCTCTGAGCTGCTGACTCCAATTTATAATTAATTCCAGTCCCAACCCTTCCCCTGAACTCCAGACTCTATCTACTGCCTATTCAGCATCTCTACTAAGAGAGCTAATGACTACTCCCACTTAAAGTGCCGCAGACTCAACTCCCAGACCTGCTTCTACCCCAGTCTTCCCTATCTTGGTACATGGCAGCTCAATTCACCCAATGACTCAGCCTAAAAATCTTGAATTCATCCCAGGAAATCCTTTGGTTCTGTCCTATTACCTCTCCTGCCACCCTGGTCCAAAGATCTGTCATCTCTCACCTCTCACTCAGACTCTGCAGTCTGAATCCTGCTTCCATTCTTGCTGCCTCAGTCCACCTATAAAAACATGAGTCTTCCAATGGCTTCTTCTCACATCCAGAATAAAGTAACTTCTGCGGCTGCCTCTCTTTTCTGCCCTCTCACATTCCCCTCTTTGCTTCTTCCCCTCCACCCCCAGTGGCTTTGCAAACCCACTCTCTTCTCCAGGATCCTCCCTCTGTCCAGAACACTCTTCCCCCAAGGTTCTACAGGACTTGCTCCCCCACTTGATTTAAATCCCTGCCCAAACACTACTCCTCATTCTGCCCAGACATCCTAACAATGAGTGCAGCCTTTCCCCACCCTGTCCCCTCATATCACTCTCTGTCCCTGCTACGCTCTTTATTTTTCACACACCATTTATTGCCATCTAATGTATTAGATTTATTCACTTATTATCTCTAATCCCACTAGAATGCAAATTCTAAGAGGGCAGGGACTTTATTTATCCACTGATATAGTCCTAGTTCCTAGAACAACGTCTAGCACATGGTAAATAATCAATTAAAGTGGCTACATCCACTTACTGCTATTAATAATGAGCTAAGACTGACAGTCTTTGTTCGAATTCTACATCATTTAATGCAACTTAATTTTTTTTTCTAAAATGGAAACATGTAATCAAGAAAGAAAGAGGAGTAGCACCAAAGTTGTTTTTTAGATTTTCAAAATAACATTTCATTTTCTATCTAGGTAATGAATATCCGAACAGTACTGAACAACCTGGAAAAGCCACAAGGCCTTTATCCTAACTATCTGAATCCCAGTAGTGGACAGTGGGGTCAACGTAAGTCAAAAGATTAGATTGTTTTAGTTCTTCATGGTACCCAGCACTGTGCGAGTAGCAGGGGAAGAAGCACAAATCTTGTTGAACAATGTTTAGAAATGGGGAAGGAAGGAATGATTCTTTTAACAAACAGGCTCATCATAAGATAGAACTGTGCTACCAGAGAACTGGATTGCTCCTTTGCATGTATAACTGTAAGCTTGATGGCTTAAAAGCACATTTAAACCTATTCATCAAAAAGGGAGGATCTTCTGGCCAGAGTGTGGGGGATGTTAGCCTGGAACAGGTAAGTCATGTGGGTAGAAGGAAAAGTTATTCCTTTGTACAAATGACTATTAAGGTTTTGCACAGAAGAGCTATGTCATTCTACTTCATAACATTTTCTTGCTTTCTGCTTGGCAACAAGATGAGAGGAGCCTGATTCTTCAAAAATGGGAAATTGAAAGAGTAAACAGTGCATTTTTCTACTTAATTTTAAGCCAGCAGGTAAAGGTTTCTTGCCAGTAGAGTTTTACCTTTAGGGTAAGAGAAAGTATTGTAAGAGAGCTTTAGATGCCATAAGCCCTCAACTCACTTCAGACCCTTCACAGATTTTTGACCCGGGTTTAAAGAGTCCGTGTAGTTAAATGAAAGGTTCTAAAGCTGATTTGGAAAAAGAATAGTAGACTGAAAGCAACTGAGGTACCTAGCTAAGTCTAGGGTATTAGCAATACCTTAAAATTGTTTTTTTTTAACTTTATATTTAAATATCATATTCTTAGACGATTATGCTTCACTTAATTTTTAAAAGAATAATTTAATAAAAAGAATCTACTAAAATCTCTGTTAGTAATGGCTGTGGAAGACCATAAAATCAAGGTTGCCACTTACCTACACTTGCAAAATGTGCAGGTGGGGAGCTGGATACCCGGGGACTTTTGGCATGCTTGGGCCTTCTACAGGTAGCTTAGCGGCTGGTTTTGTACCCTAATTGCAGCTAGGATTTTTATAAAGATTACTAAGTGCTTAGAGCAGTGCCTACCTACCATGTAGTTAGTGCTTGTGAAAGTTAGCTGCTGCTGCTGCTGCTGCTGCTAAATAAGCAAGGGACAAGTCAATAGTGTTGTATAAGATGCCAGCAAGTTTCCTAGGTGGAGGGACTAGGAAAATAAAAAACCATGAAATATCACAGTATATCACTGAAGGCAAAATCCCTACTTTCTGTGAGTGTAAACTCTGTAGGATTGCAGAGCAGCCAGAGACGGAGGTAGGCTGACGTGGCTCTGGGAGGAAAGACTTGGACTGAAGCTGGACCTTGAGACCCCAGGGTGGGATTAGAGATTTGGAGAAGGAGATGAGGAAGGAGGAAGAGAATGAACAAAATCCCAAAGACACTAAGTTTTGATTTAAAATTTTGTAGAGCAGCATTCTCAGAGTGTGGTCTGCAGATCCCTAGAGTGTCCTGAGACCTTTTGGGGGAGTCCGCAAGGCCAAAGCTCTTTTTATGATAATGCCACCTTTTTGTCTTTTTGTCTTTTTCACTGTGTTGACATTTGCACTTACAGTGCAAAAGCATTAGTGGGTAAAACTGCTGAAACCTTAGTAAGAACTGAGGCAGAGGTTAGCTGTTGTGTTCTTCACTGCAGCTTTAAAAAAAAAAAAAAAAAAGATGCTGATTTTCCTTATGAATGTTCTTAATGAAGCAGCAAAAATGATGGATTAGTAAATCTCAAACTTTAAGTACACGTCTTAGTACTAATCTGTGTAATGAAATGGACACATAAAACACTTGTGCTGCATAATGAAAAACAGTGGTTGCCTTGAGGATGCGCTCAGATTGTTTGAGTTGCGAGCTGAGCTGGCCGCTTGTTTCATGGAAAATCATTTTTACTTGAAAGTGCAACTGAGCCCAAACTATGGTTATTCAGACTTGGGTAATTGGTTGACGTTCTTGAAAATGAACAAAATGGACCTGTAACTTCAAGGAAAACTGGCAGTATTTGTGCCAATGATAAAATTCAAGCTTCTAAACAAAAATTAGAATTTTGGAAAATTTCTGTCTACTACCATGAGTCTGATTTTTCTGAGATTGATGGTGATATTGTAATCAAAAGTGTCAACATTTGGAAGAGCTGCATGATTCAGTCATCCAGTATTTTCCAAATAACCAAGGCAGGCTGTTAGAAAATCATGCATAGGTGAAAGATCCCTTCACAGTGCAACACAGACCAATGAATTTTAGTGTAACTAAGTACAAAAAGTCATTGATGGGAGGCGGCTGTGGCTCAATCAGTGGGGCTCCCGTTTACCATATGGGAGGCCCCGGGTTCGGTTCCCGGGGCCTCCTGGTGAAGGCAAGCCCGCCCGCGCGGCGTGGTTGGCTGACCCAGCAAGCACAAGCAGCAAGGGGGGGATAAATGAATAAATAAATAAAATCTTAATTAAAAAAAAAAAAAAAAAAGTCATTGATGTGGTTTCAGATTCCATATTACACTAAACTTTTAGAAACTTTAACCTTTAAAATGACGCTTGTCAAGTTTTATTTTCACAATATTCTGAAAAGGTGATTAAACTACTCCCTTTTCTGACTATAACCTTTTTGAGGTTGAGTTTTCTCTGTATCCTTCAGCCAAAACAACACACTGCAATGGATTAAATGTAGACATAGATATGAGAGTCCAGTTGGCTTCTAGTAAGCCAAATGTTAAAGAGATTTGCAAAACTGTGTAAAACAGTGTCACTCTTCTCACTAAATTTATTTTTATGAAATATAACTACATATGTTAACATAATGGACATATTGTTCTTTCAAATGAATTAGTAAAAATATTTTTTAAATTTCCGTTTTAACATCTAACTTGGTAAATATTGGTAGATGCTACATAAACGAAAGCTGTTTGGGGTCGTCAGTTATTTTTAAGAGTGTAAAGGAATGCTTAGACTGAAAAGTGGGAAGACCACTAGAGCACTAAGGATAAAACAGAACTTGAGTGGCTTTCTAAATATAAGATGACTGGATTTAAGTTCTCCAAAGTGACAAGCATTTTTTAGAGTTCTCCTCCTCACCAAAGATTTCAGAAGTGGAAGAAAAGATTCTCTTTGGTTGACTGTTTTCTTCCTGTGATTTAGGATTTAGAAGTCACTATAGAGAGGGGAAGAAAGAACCAGTTGTGCTGGATCATCCCAGCTTCACTTTCCAGGTCATCCATATACTGTGTATTTGGCTGTGTTTCCTGGTACAAAGAGCCCTTTACATTTGGATTGTTTATGAGCCAGTTTCCTGATGGAAAAACAAACAGGATTGATGAGTCCTACGTCACCCTCCCCCACCTCCCCATCCTCCCCATTCCAGCCACAAGGAAGAGACACTTAATTTTTTATTCTCTAATCAAGGCCTGCTTGGCAGTATCCAGACCATTGTTTGAGCTGTTTCCTTAGCTCTTCCACCTCTCTTCTTTCTCTCCCAATGCTCAGATCAACTGCCATTTCTTCTGTGAGACCTTCTCCAAGGCCCTGGTTAGAATTTTTTTTTTTTTTTTTTTTTTTTTTTTTTTTTACCGGGAGGTCCCGGGGATCGAACCCGGGTCCCTCCATATGGGAGACGGACGCCCAACCAGTTGAGCCACATCCGACCCCATGGTTAGAATTTTTTAGCACCCACTTTTCCTCAAAGCACCCCTTTCTTCCTCCCATGCCCTAGCACTTTGGGTACTTCTCTGTCTCAGTCATTTCTCCTAATAATTCACCTACGTATCCCTCAACCTGGGGGAGCCAAAGCTTTTGAGGACAGTCACTGTGTCTTACTTATATACCCAGCACACAGTGTCTTGCAACTAGCCAGTGTTTACATACTTGAATTTTGTGAACACTTGTGTGTGTAAACACTTGTGTGTGTGCCCAGCCTGACAATCTTTCTGCCTCTGTTTTTTGTGTTTTTGTGGGTTTTTTTTTGAGGTATCTCGTTATGTGAGAAGCCAGCACTCAACCACTAAGCCACATCTGCTCCTCTGAGTTGATTTTTTCATTGTATTTTTGTTTGTTTGTTTTTAGGAGGCACTGGAAACTGAACCCAGGACCTTCCATGTGGGAAGCAAGCGCTCAACTGCTTGAGCCATATCTGCCCCCCTCTGCCTCTGCTTTTTTTTTTTTTTTTTTTTTTTTTAATGTATTTGTCTCTCCCCACCCCTCATTGTTTTGCACTTGCTGTGTCTGTTTGTCATCTTTGTTTCTTTAGGAAGCACCAGAACCAAAACCGGGACCTCCAATGTGGGAGGGAGTCACCTAATCACTTAAGCCACCTCCATTCCCTGCTTTTGTTGTGTCACTCATTATGTTTTTCCTCTTGTGTTTCTTGTTGTTACATCTTGTCACATCAGCTCACTGCACCTGCCCATTGTGCCAGCTCACCATCCTGCTCATCCTCTTTAGGAGGCACCGGGAACCTCTGCTCCCTGCTTTGTTGTATCTTTCATTATGTTTTTCTTCTTGTGTCTTTTGTTATGTCATCTTTTTGTGTCAACTTGCTGTGCCTACCCACTGTCTCCTTTAGGAGGCACCAGGAACCAAACCACAGACCTCCCATGTGGTAGGCAGGAGCCCAATCTCTTGAGCCACATCCGTTTTCCTTCCTCTGCTTTTAATAATAGTTCTGTTTATTCTCTTTTAACAGTGTCCCCTGCTCCTCAGTAATGGCTGCGAGGCAGCATCCAATGCAGGTCACGGAGAGTATCAGCAGGTCTTGTGACCGAGACCAGAATGTGAGGCTCTGTGCCTGTGGACAGAACAGTTATCACCCTTTGCTGCTTTCTATAACTGGCATCTTTGGGGGATTGCTTTGAGCATAGAACTTTCAGATTCTGATCGAATCTACCAAAAAAATGGAAAAATGACAATATTGAGTATTTTAATCCTTTGTCTTGATTCTTTTGGTACTTGTTTCACTCTTTCTCTTTTTTAAGTATTAGGAACCCTTGACCTCAAATACTTATGCTCATTTCAGATACTTTTTATGAGACCTAATAAATTAGCCCTTTAGGGAAGAGTATAAAATTTGAGTGACTGCAGTACACATTACATTTAGAGCAGTTGGGCATAAAAATACCATATTTGTTCTTTCTTGAAATAGGTGGTCCTTTCCTGCCTTTAAAATCAGCCATGTTCTCCCGACATCCACCAAGATATTTACCCAGGACTCTGTTGTCAATGCAAACAGTTGTCCAGACCTGGAGGAAGCTTAGTGAGTGAGATGCTAAATTATCAAAAGAAAATTTGCTTTCTCCTGTTTCTTCCCTTGTTTTGATTCTTTCCACATATTAAATTTTTATAGGTAGGAAATTAAAACAAAAAAAGAAAGAAAGAAAATCAACTTAGCACTTAACAAAATTTAAGCAAATGTGATATTATGTAACCCTTTCTTTTTAAAAAATCCCCAAATGCCCCAGTGTGCTTCTTCCACTCATTACAGAATCATAACCCAAAGGGAAAAAAAATTAAGCTGCTTCTGGCTGTTAGTTTTCAGCTCTTATTGCCTTAACTCTGAAGGACATGTCTGGATCGTGGACATCATTTCCTATTACTTCATTTAGTCCTTGTTATTTTGACAGTAACCGGATAGTGATTTGCTTTACCATGCATCACTTGCATTTGTCTCCAGCAATCATGTTATAACAACAGGGCTTATTATTGATGAGACAGTGCTTTGTCTATTTAGTTTGAAAATGTCAGAGGTTTTGTGGTGATTTATTTAGGAAACGGTAAAGGTCATTTCAAACACTTATTTAAAGAATCAGCCTTAATTTTAAAAACAGATTTTACATTAAAATTAAAACTATAATTCTGGCCTTTCTGCGATAACAAAAATCTTATCAATAAATACTTAGAAACATGACTTTTCTAGCTTTAATTGGTACAGTCCTTTTAAGGTTCACTGACAAGAATTTTGATTTGTTCAATTGTGTGTTGAGTGCCTACTATGCAGAAGACTCTTTCTAGGGACTAGTGTAGACTAGGACCCAGTAGACTTGGTTCTTGCCCATTCAGATCAGGATCTCATGGAGGAAACAGAAAAAAAAAATGCTGCCATATTATGAAATTGCAAGTGTGGTTGATGTGTGCTATCAAAAAGAGTACCACAGGGAAGCGGCTGTGGCTCAATCAGTAGGGCTCCCGTTTACCATATGGGAGGCCCCGAGTTCGGTTCCCGGGGCCTCCTGGTGAAGGCAAGCCCGCCCACGCAGCGTGGTTAGCTGACCCAGCGAGCACAAGCAGCAAGGGGGGGATAAATGAATAAATAAATAAAATCTTAAAAAAAAAAAAAAAGAGTACCACAAGGTGAAAACAAAATGGCAAACAACCCAATTTAAAAATGGGCAAAGGATTTGAATAGACATTTCTCCAAAGAAGATATACAAATGGTTTAATAAAACACATGAAAAGATGTTCAACCTCATTAGCTGTTAGAGAAATGCAAATCAAAACCACAATGAGATGGGAGCAGATGTGGCTCAAGCGAATGAGCACTTGCTGAGGTCCCAGGTTCAGGGGGAAAAAAAACAAGGAAACAAACAAAAAAGCCAATGCAGGAAAGTCAATGTGGTTCAGTGGTTGAGCACTAGGTTCTCACATATGAGGTCCCAGGTTCAATCTCTGGCCCCAGTACCTCAAAAAAAAACACAATACCATTTCATACCCACTAGAATGGCTACTGTAGCAGTTTGATATTATTTATTAATTCCAAAAAAAGATATTTGATTATGTTTGTAAACTGGTCTGTTCCTCTGGGCATGATGCCCTTTGATTTTATTAAATTCAAAGGTTTTACTTTTGCTTGATTAAATCAAGATTAGAGCTTTGATTCAACCATGTCAGTAAGTTATGACTCAGGGTTGAGTCCCCGCCCCTTGGTGAGCTATATCAATGGACACTCACTCAGAAAGACACACAGGAGCACACAGAAGAAGACACAAGAGCTCCAGAGATACCAGAGAGAGAAGCTGGTCAGTTTTGATCCTGGAGCCCTGGGGAGAGATGAGCCATTTGCCTGATAGTTTGCAGCCAACCTTGTGAAGAGACTAGAGCAGCTGAGCCCAGAAAGAAATGAGCCCTATGCCAGGCTACATACAGCTGAAATCGGAAGAAGCTGGGACCATGGAGCCTTAAGAGGAAGAAGGAAGGCTGAACCCTCACAGAGATCAGCAACCTTCTTTGTTGAGAAGGTACCTCTTATGGTACCTTGAGTTGGACTCTTTAAGGCCTTGTAACTGTAAGCATCTACCCCAAATAAATGCCCTTTAAAAAAGCCAACAGATTTCTGGTACTTTGCAACAGTACCTCTTTGGCTGACTAATCAACTACTATTAAAAAACAAAATTTGTTGGAGAGGATGTAGAGAAATAGGAACACTAGTTCATTTTTGGTGAAAAGGTAAAATGGTGCAGCTGCTGTGAAAAACAGTTTGGCAATTCCTCAAAAAGTTAAGTATAGAATTACCATATGGCCTGGCAACCTTACTTCTAGGTATATAACCAAAAGAACTGAAAGCAAGAAATTGAACAGATATTTATGTATCTGTTCCTAGCAGCATTATTCATAATTGCCAAAAGATGGAAGAGACCCAAGTGTCCATCAACTGATGAATGGACAAACAAATGCAGTATATACATACCATGGAATATTATGCAGCTGTGAAAGGAAACATATGTAAAACATGGTTGAACCTTGAAGACATCATATTGAGTGAAATAACCAAGAAACAAAAGGACAGATCTTGTATGATTTCCCATAAAGGAAATAACCAGAATATGCAAATTCATAGAGACATAAAGTAAATTACAGGTTATGGTGGGGCAGGGCAGAGGGAGTCAATGCTTAATGGGTACAGAATTTCTGTTTGGGGTAATGAAAAAAGTTTTGTTAATGGATGGTGGTAATGGTAGCACAAACGTTGTGGATGTAATTAATGCCACTGAACTGTATGCTTGAAAGTGGTTAAGGTAAACGGATGTGGCTCAAGAGGTTCGGCGTCCGTCTACCATATGGAGGGAACGGGGTTCGATCCCCGGGACCTCCTGGTAAAAAAAAAAAAAAAAGAAAGTGGTTAAAATGGGAAATTTTATGGTGTGTATATATATATATATAACATATATATATATGTTAGTGCACACACACAAAGAATATAACAAAGGAACCTGGGGGAGAGTCAGGGAAGACTTCTTTGAGGAAGTGGCATTTGATCCCAGATATGAAGAATGAATAAGAACTACTAAATGAAAGGCAAAGGATTCAGGAAGTCCATTTCAGGCAGCAAGAACACACCTATAGGAGCCCAGAGTTGGGAAGGGTCCTGATGTTTTTCCAGGACCAAAAGAAGGTCAGTGTAAGAAGAGGGCAGTGAGCAAGTAAAGCAAGATTGATGATACAGAGAGGGTTGAGATGATAGAAGGCTCCACATCTCCTTCAGGATTTGGGTCCTTGTCATTGATAGGCTTCAAGTAAGGCAGTGACTGGATTCACATGTTAAAAGGGTCACTCTGGCATTAACTTGGGGAATAAATTGGAGTGGCAGTGCCTTTGGAACTTTCTGTGATGAAAGAAATACTCTGTATCTTCCCTATCTAGTACAGTAGCCCAGTACAGTTGCCACAGTGGGACTTTTTTTCTTTTTCTTTTTTTTTTTTTTAAAGATTTTATTTATTTATTCATTTATCCCCCCCTTGCTGCTTGTGCTCGCTGGGTCAGCTAACCACGCTGTGCGGGCGGGCTTGCCTTCACCAGGAGGCCCCGGGAACCGAACCCGGGGCCTCTCATATGGTAAACGGGAGCCCTACTGATTGAGCCACAGCCGCTTCCCTTTTTTTTTCATTTTATTTGATTTTAATTAATTTTAATTTAAGGAGCCACATGTTTTCAGAGTAGATGCAGGAGACCAGATAATAGGCTACTGCAGACTCAGAGGCAGAAGATAGTGGTGGCTTGGGCCAGGATTGTATTTGTGCAGAGTGGAATGGATGGGTTCTAGAAATATTAGGTAAGTAAAATTAATTAGTAGAGTAACTCATTGGACATGGAAAGTGAGGGAGACGAAAGTAAGAAATGGCTATCTGATTTCTGATGTGTGCAATGGGGAGAGTGGTTGGTACCATGTACTGAGATAGAGACTAAAGCAGAAGATCAGTGGAGGAGGAAAAGATAATTAATATTTTGGGGTTTGTTTGTTTAAGAGGTACCAGGGATTGAACCTGGGACCTTGTACATGGGAAGCAGGCACTCAACCACTGACCTACATGTGCTCCCATGAATTCAGTTTTTTAACCTGTTTAATATTAGGTGCCCCTGTATACATCTGTGGCAGTTTGATACTGTTTATGAACTCCAAAAATAGATATTGGATTATGTTTGTAAACTGGTCTTCCCCTCCAGGCATATTGGATTATATTGAATTCAAAGGTTTCACTTTTACTTGAGTAAATAATGATTAAGGCTTTGACTGGGCCACATCAGTAGGACATTGCATACCCAGCCCCTTGGTGGGTGGGAACTCACAGAGAAAAGACATGGTAGAGAACAGAGTTTGGAGTTTTGAGCTGGAGCCCAGGAAGTAAACACACAGAGAAGCAGATACGACAGAGGCCCCGGGAAGAGAGATGAGCCATTCTCCTGATAATCTACAGCTGGCCTTGTGGAGAAAGCAGAGCAGCTGAGCCCAGAAAGAAATAAGCTCTGAGCCCCAGAAAGAGAGGAACCCAGGAAGCCTGAACCCTTGCAGGTGTCGGCAGCCATCCTGCTCCAAAACGCGGCAACAGACTTTGGTGAGGGAAGTAATTTATGCTTTATGGCCTGGTAACTGTAAGATTCTACCCCAAATAAATACTTTTATAAAAGCCAACAGATTTCTGGTACTTTGCATCAGCACCCCTTTGGCTGACTAATAAACATCCAAGTAGTTTTTTTTGTTTGTTTTTTTGTTTTTTTTTACCGGGAGGTCCCGGGGATCGAACCCGGGTCTCTCCATATGGAAGACAGACGCCCAACCAGTTGAGCCACATCCGACCCCCCAAGTAGTTTTTTATTCAACTCTGATGGGGTTGCAGAATATGAAGCATATGTGCAAGCTTTGCAGGGCAAGTACATGGATCTTAACTCTAAAAATGTAACTGGCTTAAGGGAATCTGAATTAAAATTAAAGTAACAACAGTAAGAATCTACACACAGGGAAAACATCCTTGTAATGAGGCTAGCAATGAAGGAACAAGAAATCCAAGAATGTACTACTCAAATCCCGTACTTGAAGCAAGTCCAGCAGCCTAGCTTTGCCCAACTGAGATCAGCAATGGTAGACCCAGCGATCACCTTGTTTTTCCTAAAAAAGAAAGGTGAACTGGAACAGACTAAAGACAAACTGGAACAAGCCCAAAATGACCTGATAGAGGCCTGGACGTTTATACCTGATAGAGGCCTGATGGCATAGGACTATTCCAAAGAAGTGGCCACCTCTAAAATTCCCCTCTTGATCATGTAGACACTTGAAAAATATTTCAAGTTGAAGAAAATAGAGGGAGAAACAGAAGTCTTAATTCTGTGGAACACTCTTCACACAGTTTGGAAGAATGAAAACCTAGAGACTTTAAATCATGAATTGAACATGTAAAATTCCAGTAAAATGCAAAAAAATGGAATATACATCACTCTTAACCTTGGGCATAGGGACTTAGAGACACTGTATCAGTTTTACCAGTAAGACTGTGGACTTCATGCTTGTTTGAACTTCTAGGTCAAAATTCAAATGAGGTGAATTTTGCCTTTAAGGGGTTTTATTTGCTAAAAACCAACTTTTTGTTGTTGTTGTTAAAGATACTTAGATTACATAAATATTACCAAAAAAATTAGGGATTCCCATACACCACACCTCCCACAACCTCCCACATAAAACATCCTTCATTAGTGTGGCACATTAATTGCAATTGATAAACCCATCCTGGGGCTTTGCCACTAAGCATGGACCATAGTTCACATTGTAGACCACCCTCTCTCCCACACAGTTCTGCATGTTATATGATGAAATGAAATGGCCTATATCTGTCGTTGCAATGTCACTCAGGACAATTCCCAAGTCCCGAAAAAGCCCCTGTATTACAACTGTTTTTCCCTCTTCCTGCCCCCAGAGCCTCCAGTGGCCACTGGCTTCACATCAATGTTGTAATTTCTTCCATTGCTAGAGCCACAATATGTCTATAATAGGATACAAGTAAGTCCACTCTAGTCCATAGCTCTTCCCCTAATCCCGAGGATTCTGGGATGGTGATGTCCACTCCACCTCCAATTGAGAGGGGGCTTATAACCCATGGGGAAGATGGATGGGATTATCCTGCCTGCAGTTGCAGACTCTCTCCATTCCCTGGGACAGCCGTTGTCCATCATCATCTCCCCGACAGTTGTCCTGGGTGAGTCCAATGAGCTGTGGAGTAGGAGTTGCTGCTCCATCGAGGTTCCAGGCCCAGCTGGCACATGGACAACCCACAGACTCAAGTCTCTGGACATACACCTACAAAACTCCAGCACCAAGTATAGCTTTGGATAGAAGGGACAGATGAGCCATGTGCAGGGAAGATATAGTTGAGTCCAACTCTGTCACTCTCAGGAGCACAAACTCCAAAGTAGGGCCCACTGGCAAGGCACCAAACTCCGGAGCTATCCACCCTGACCATAGGACCTGGGTGTCTCCAGAGCCATGAGTGAATCAAATAATAGATGTCAGTATGAGCAGATCGTACATTTAACCATTTACTTTGGGGCTCTATATTACTTGATTGAGCCTTAAATCGATGTGATTTTAACCAGTGGTTTGTTCTTTGAATTGCTAATACTGCAGATAATCTTACTGAGGACTGTACAAACACAAAGATGTGGTATCAGACTGCAGTTTAAACTGTTCAGAACATTCTAAAAGTACTGGCTGGCTTTTGTATAGCTATGTCAATAAATAAAGGTTTTGATTTTAAAATAGATAAAGGAAAGTAGTTTTGAGTTATGAAACTTAAAATACAATTTTCCAAAGCAAGGTTATCTTATTAAGGCTCAAATTCTCTAAGAATTCCAGAAATGATATTTCAAACAGATTGTGTTTCTGTTTTTGTAGGCAAACATCTTAAAAAATAAAAGTATTGATTCAGGCAGTAGGTAAGAGAATACCATGTTGCACGGGAAGAACAAGCAGATCCTAATTTGAAACCCTGTGTGGGTTCTGGAGTCTGGAGTTTGCCAACATTTTCATCTCATGTAGCCTCTGTTATCTCAATTTTGAAGTGAGGATAATGATACTTAACCTACAAGTTCAAGGTTATTATGTAGAGATGGCAAAGGATTGTAGGAATGGGGTATTAGGAAGAAAAACTTCTGCCGTCACTATCTCCTCTCTAACTGCTACCCCCCCCCACACACACACACACTAGGTTTTGGACCCTCCAAATTTTTAACACCAGAAAACTTATCAAACTAATAATAGGAAGAAGAAAGGCAAAAGAGCTCGAGGGACTACACATTTCATTGGGAGCCAGGTTTTGTTTTGTTTTGTTTTGTTTTGTTTTTTTAACAACTTGCTAATATTTAGTAGCTTTAATAGAATTTCGTATTATTGAGAGTTAAAGCAATTAAAAATATTATTTGAATATATGCTGTGAAGTATTTTAGCTTGAAAGATTTTTTACCAGAAAACCAGACTTTTAGAATTAGAGGATATTATATAACTTTTATCTTCATGTTTACACAATTGCCATGGTAATTATTTAGAGTATATTATAGTAGTTAACAGCACATCTGCAAATTTCAGAACATCTTTCTGGAAGTTGGAGATCTGCTGTAGTTAAATGTAACATCGTGTTGCATTTGACATAGGGTTTTACATCTAGTTGTGAAAATGATTTTTGCTGCATTATTAGAATTAAAGGCTGAATCACTCTAAAATTCATTTCCTTCTCTTTTCAGATCATGTATCAGTTGGAGGACTTGGAGATAGCTTTTATGAATATTTGCTAAAGGCATGGTTAATGTCTGACAAGACAGATATGGAAGCTAAGAAGATGTATTTTGATGCTGTTCAGGTAAACCTAATATTTAAATCATTTTTGCCGCTCAGGTCTAGCCTATAACTTGCATATTAATCAAGCTTTAATGAAAACATGGAATACTACCTGAGTGGGTTACAGAACTCAGTAGAGTTCAATGCCTGCTAATGTAATTATAATAATAGTAATCATACTTAATGTTTTTAGTTCTAATAGGGCAATTAAAAGTTTTTTTACATTTTTCAGACCTCAGAAAATATTCTCATATATGAATGAAAAGAATTCTCCTTTCAGGAATGTGAGTTCCCTGCTTAGCGCCAGAATTGTGGGGGGGGGAATCCCAAATCTGTATTCTGAAAATTGACTTCATTAAAATTGCCTGAGATTGTGGATAATCCCAATCTCTGTCTCTATTTGAAGTAAATTTATTTCCGGAGATATATGAACATGAGGGTATACGTACGTGTTATTACTCTAAGGAAATACACATATCTGAACTAACCAAACTAGTATTTAAGGAGAGTTATTTTAAAAGATCCTTTATGATGGAGGAGGATTGAGAAGGAAAGGACACTATTGAATCACATACTGTGTGCTAAGCAATGTGTAAAGTAGGTCCTTTAAATAGGGTAGATATTTTGCCGCACAGTATTTTGCAGTATTATTCACCCAGGTTACAGATATGGGAGCTGAGCTCAAAACACCGCAAATAATGTAAAATTGTGGCTAAATGTTCAGAAAATTGATTTTTTTATTGATCCCTTAGAAATTTGTTGATAATAAGAATAATACATAGTAGGGAAAAATAGAAATTTATAATTCTAGCTGTGTAGTTGTTCTGCAATCGAGGAGTTCTGGGTGATTTTGACATAGGTCAGTTTGGTCACATGTAAGTGAAGCTTGTTTTGCTCTTGAGGACTAGATCAAGAATTACAGTGGCTCCCATCCCAGCATCAATTGGGAGCTTCACTAAGCAGAGCAGATACAACTTTTTACTATTTCACATGTAAGACCCTGAAGCCCCTTAGTTGGAACATTGGGATTCTTTTAGCACGGCCTCTTTGCAAGCATGTGATAAATGTCAAAAGTGGACCAGAATGCTATGGTCCGTGTATCTCTTCCAGGTCCATTTTTCTTTGTTCCTTTGAGGTTTTAGGCTTTAACCCTAGGGGGTTCATCTCTATACACTATGGTTTCCTTTATGTCATCTTCCAATTTACCATTCTGGCAGTCATTTTAATTATTCTGATTTTAAAGAAACCCCCTAAGACCTTGATGCTCCAGGAAAGGCAACTTTGAAATGTTCTTTGAAATAGTTTCCTCCCAATTTCTAAAACTATACCCCCACAGCTTTTAATATGTTGTATTTAGACAAATCATTGACAGGAAAATCCATTAAGAACAAATGAAACCAAAGTGTTTCCTGTTTCTCTTAACAGTAAAAAAAAAAAAAAAAAAAACAATGTCAATCCTTTATATGCTTTCAAGTTAGAAAGCAAAGCTAGAACAAGTCAACTTCTGATTTTGACAAGCAACAATGTTTTCCAAAGCAGTTTCTACTAAGTTGTATTTAATGATCCTCATTTTCAAGGGAAGGATCGCTTATATTATTGTCCTGGGCAGTTGAGTTATTGGAGCTAAGGTTTCTCAGGTTTAGCTTCAAAATGGATTTGGGAAAGCATTTAATCCCAGAGTGATTTGTTTTCTTTGGTTGTTTTTGTTTGTTTGTTTTACCGGAAAGTCCTGGGGATCAAACCCAGGTCCCTCCATATGGGAGACAGACGCCCAACCATTTGAGCCACATCTGCCCCCTCTTTGGTTGTTTTAATAACAAAATATTTGAAATTTTAAACAGGCTATCATGGCCCTATGTGGAAACCATACTAAGAATCCACAGTGATGGATGCTCATCCTGCCAGCAGTGAGTGGTACCTGGGCAGGTGATATATCAGAAAATTAGGAGCCTAAGAGCTTCACCTTAATGTAAAAAGATGAAATCACAAAACATACAGAGCTCATTTTCCCTAATCAATTCTCTGTAGTCTGGACACAAACTTATTGTGGCGTCCCTAATGACTGTTTTTTCCCTCCTTTGAATTTATTTACATTTTCCCATTACCACATAAAATCATTGCTTTGAAGGTCTTGGAACTTCAGTGTAGTTTATTTTGAGAGGTAGCAACTTGGTCAGATCCATGCCAATAATAATATAGTCTTTTATTCAGGATCCATAATGTGGTAATAATGTTTCTATAATCCATGCTCAAAAAAAAAAAAAAGCTATTACTCTCACCACATGGAAAGAATAATTTCTTGGGTGATGAACAGGCATCTACTTGAAGGACTTTATTGCAGTTTGTGCTATGAGAAGTATAAATAGCTAAGATGTTCAGTTATCTTAAATAAGAATAAAATAATTAATGTAATAAGTAGACCATCAATAAAATTAGCTTAACCACAGTTAATGAGCACAGTAGTATGTTCATTTACTTCTGACCATCATGGTTTTATTTATTTTCTGATAAAGGTCAAACAGGTTTTTTATCTGCCTGTGTACTCCTTTTCTCTATCAGAAGTTTTTTTCTTGCATCTGTTATTCCTGAAAAACCCTTTTTTTGGATAGTGGTATTATGAGTGTAGGCACAATCATGGCCCTTCTTCTTCTATGAAGTAATGGGGGGGAGCATTTCCTGTTACTATAAATAGAAATTAGTTATTCAAACACCCTTTCTTTTTTGCTTTTTAAGAGATAAAGGCTTATTTTATTTTCTCTATCTAGTTTAAAAGAATATTGACAGTCATAAAAGTATAAATTATTTTTGTTTACATTATCATTTTTCCCAAATTTAAAGGTCTTTATCCTTTTTAAAAAGTATATTTAGGGGGACGGATGTGGCTCAAATGGTTGGGCTTCCGTCTCCCATATGGAGGGACCCGGGTTCGATACCCGGGACCTCCCGGTTAAAAAAAAAAAAAAAAAGTATATTTATTCATTTATAGTAGTATTCTTTTTAATAGAATTATTATGGAGGAACTTGATTCGAGTGTTATCACAGTGGAGATGGAAATGATGATGATAAATGACATTTATCAAGCTCCAGTCACAGTACAGACTGCTTTATAAACAAAATATTGTGGAGTCCTCTCAGTAGGTACTCTTATTCCCATTTTATGGATGAGAATACTAAGACTTAGGGATATAGTCAGTAAATTTCCCACAGGGATGCACAGATAGCAGGTATCAGGGTTGGAATGTAGAGCCAAGCAGTCTGCCTCCAGAACAGCTCCTTTTTGCCACTCTGTTCTGCTACCCCTCAGAACCTAAGTGAGCTTTCTAGAAAGCTGGTGTCTTCCATTCAGGAAGCACATTATGCACAAATGTGCTCTGTTCTTCATCCACAGGAGGGCTTGGTGTTGTGGAAATGGAAATGCTCTGAAGGAGCTGTCACCACTGTACCATTTGGCTGGTGGGTTGGGGGGGGTGCTTTTTGGGTGGAAAGACTACAAGTGTTTGGTTATGAACCCAAGCACAGCCAACTGGGCTGGCCCTACTAATAAGGCATTGACTGAAAGAATGCAGAAAGCAGTAATGTAAAATCTCAGATTGAATTGGATTCGTAATACCAAACTCAAATTGTGAGCGATGTTTTATTATCTTTTAATGTTGGGAGTATTTTTTGTATAAATGAGATAAGAAATTACAAAAAGTTGAGAATAAACACTATTTTCAGGCAATTGAGACTCACTTGATCCGCAAGTCTAGTGGGGGACTGACTTACATCGCCGAGTGGAAGGGGGGCCTCCTGGAGCACAAGATGGGCCACCTGACCTGCTTTGCTGGAGGCATGTTTGCACTCGGGGCAGACAGCGCTCCAGCCAGCCTGGCCCCACATTACCTTGAACTTGGGGCTGAAATTGCCCGCACCTGCCATGAATCTTATAATCGTACTTGTAAGTACTGTTACTCTTTACTTGTAGTCTATCCCACGTGTTTTAATTTCATTCAGTAAGGGACTTTGTCATTAATGCCATTAAAAAAAATAGCCCCTGTGCCTGAGGAAACCTGTTGATAGTGACTTACAGCTTAAAGGAATATCTCTTTTTATTTTAGAGGGCACTATTTTCCTACATAAAAACATCTAACCTTAGTGTGCCGAGAAACAAAAATCCAGGGAATGAAGATTAAGCCCTGATTTAGGTAAATGACACTAGGCTCTAATAAGAAGTGTCTCCTGGTGCCCTGTGCCCAAACCTGGGGCGTGCTCTGTAAAAGATGGCTAAATGAAAGAAGAAAACAGATTGTTACCATTTTCTAAAATGGGC
Organism: Tolypeutes matacus; assembly: GCA_026826555.1. NCBI lineage: Eukaryota > Metazoa > Chordata > Mammalia > Cingulata > Chlamyphoridae > Tolypeutes > Tolypeutes matacus. Next base: position 13,256,002 of record JAKSZT010053888.1, read on the forward strand.
TCTTCTAGGTGATGAAAGTTTAAAAGTATGTTGGATATTATGTATTATATGATGTGTTTATTCCTTAAAATGATTTTTTGGGCATCTCTCCTGAATGTCATTAAGTAGTCTCTAGTTCCAATTAAGTTATATACTATACCAGGCTAATAACCTTTGTCACCCATCACATGTCCTTTAGTTGTGAAACTGGGACCTGAAGCTTTTAGATTTGATGGTGGTGTTGAAGCAATTGCTACAAGACAAAATGAAAAGTACTACATCCTACGACCAGAGGTTGTTGAGACTTACATGTACATGTGGCGACTGACTCACGATCCAAAGTACCGGAAATGGGCCTGGGAAGCTGTGGAGGTGACATTTTAGTTTTCTGGATTTCTTATAGATAAAGGTGTCAGTAAAAAATGTTCAGTAATACCTATACATCTGGTATGTTAACTTTTCTGTGATTTTTTTTTTTTTTTAAAGCTTTGGCCAGGGATTTTTCCATTCATGTTTGGATGTTTTCAGTTAAATCACTCTATATCCCTGGCTTCAGTTTTGTTTTATGAAACAATGGTATAAAAATACCAACTGAAGGACTTCGATATTGAAGAAGCCATCTAGAAAGTAATGAAATTAGGTTTCCGTGACTATAGAAATGATGATCACGTAATTCCAGAAGGGATGGTTACTATCAGCTTGGGGATATTCACCCATACCTGTTACCTATTTCAAGAAAGCACTACATGGCTTTTTCTATTTGGAGGCACATTGAAATGAAAGTATATACTTTTACTTAGAATAAATTAGCTACTTAGATGTAGCTTTTAGAGAAAATCTATAGAACTACTTTGTGTAAAAATAATCCTTCACTATTCTCAGGTTTCTCTAAATATCTTTGAGCATTCCGTTTGTCCAACATGTTGTTTTAATTGTCTTTGTCATCTTTTGGTTCTCTTCCTGCTGAATATAGTATATAATCTTCCTAAACTAATCTTTTGAACACTTTGGGTGCTGGATGCCAGAGGAGGCACCTTCTAGAATATATACCAAACAACACCTAATTTTAAGAGCTATTATTCTGAAGGGAAAAAAAAAAAAAAAAACAAAACAGTGCGGGGAAGAAATTCCAGAGATAAGAACAAGAAAATGCTTTAATTACACTCTCCTATTCTTTAGCACTCTTTATTAAAAAGTTAGCTGTCTTTAAAAACTGTCCATTAGGAATAGCTCCTCTCAGGAGACATAAAATGAATATTGCCTTTGTGTAAAATTTAACTAATATCATAGGAAGTCATTGAATTTTGCTTATAACCCTCTTCATTTAATGTGTGTCTTATCACTAATTTCCAGTCATAAGTAATAGTGATTCTTTAGGCTTTTTTTTTTTTTTTTTGCAAAGTTGTCTAATTATGTTTAATCAGTGGTAATTCTAATTCCTTTAAATTACTGTTTGTTCTCTGAAAAATGTATTGAGGTTCATCTAAGCTTTAGTGATAGGGAATTCTTTTGGTCATGAATTGGCTAGCAATGGGAAACAGAGGCCAATGCTAAATCTTGTAAATATCAGTTTAAGTTGAAAATATCAGGGATAATGTATTTCATCAAATCTAAGATGCCATAATTTGTAAGAAAGACCATTGTTTTCTATACACTAAGAACAACACTGCCAATTCAATTATAAAATGCTGATTTTAGAGATGTTAAAATGAAATGCATGACAGAATGGATCAAAAATGAAAAGTAAGTAGCTCTCTGTTACCATGTGGGCAGGAGGCTTTTGCTTGCCTGATTTAACAGGTTTCTTTGTGGGATAATAAGGTTGGTTTTTTTGTGTTTTGGTTTTTTTCTGTTGTCAACTCTTTAGGGTAGCCTAAAATGTGAAATTGTTTTCCTTTGTTAATAGTGGTCCTCCCTGTTTTTGCCACTTACTGGAGATATAGTGATGAATGAAGAGCTCTGGGGGCTCTTGCCTTTTTTAAAACACAAAAAGCATAGAATTGGCAGGCATGGCAGCACTTTTTTCCTCGAGCTCCACATCCCCTCTGCCCAGTGTTTCTGCTGCCTCTGCAGGAGCGAGGTCCGAGCTGGCAGCCACGGTCCACAAACACCCGGTGCTACTCAGCTTTTGTGAATCGAGCTCCCCTCCCACCCTGGTTGCAGTCTGGGAAGGGGGGCTGAGGGGGTTAGTTTACTTCTTCAGGGGCACCCCTCAACCAGTAAGCTCCCCAGGGGGCTTCCAGCGGGATTGAGCTCCAGTTGCACAGGGCTGCAACCTACTCATCCTTCCTTCCTTGTTTCACTTTTCCCGCGCCTCACTTCCTGATATGGTCTCCACAGTAAACTTCCTATAACCAACCCTTGTCTCAGTCTCTACTTTCTAGGGAACCGTCCCACAAGAAAAGAACAAGGGGATCTTAGAAATCACCAAATCTAGCCTTCCACTCACAGAAAAAACTCCTCTCTATATCTTTGGGACTTTTCAGCAAAAAGGAATGTACTATCTAATAAAGTAGGTTATTCTATTTTTTTATGCTTGATGATGTTAGAAAGTTAAGCTTTCTGAGCCAGAATTTATGGTGTTCTGTGCTCTAAGGATACGAAGGGAAAATCTCATTTCTCCTCTACATTTCAGCTTCTCAAATATCTGAAGACAGCCAGCTCTTCCCATCCTCATCCATCACTTCCTTTCCCCTTCTTCTCATGACTTGGTTTCCAGTGCTCAACAGCAGGACTCAAGAACCTACTCCCACCCTCTTTTTTGGTTTGGCTGCTTAATTATTTAATGTTTACTTTGAACTAAATTATACATTCACATAGTTTAAAGTATTAAATTGTTTTAGAATTCTTTATTTTAAAAATAGCACCTTTATATCCTTCATCCATTTTTTCTTCCACAGACAACCCTTTTCATAGTTTGCCATTTCTTTTTTTTTTTTTTAATGTTTTTATGAGTGTTCCTACCTTTATTTCAGTCCTTCTGTTGTCATTCCCTCTCCTGCCTGCATCCCAGGATCTCTGCATTTGTCTTATGTTTTGTAAAGACAATGGTTTCATTAAGATTTTGGTGCCTGACTTCTTTCACTTAGCAAAATGTTTTCAAGGATCATACATGTTGTAGCTTTTATCAGTATTTTATTCTCTTTTCAGGGGCTCAGTAATATTCTATTGTATGGATTTACCACAGGGTTCTTAACATTTTTTGTTCCACGGACCCCTTTGCCAGTCAGGAGAAAATCATGGACCCTTCTCAGAACGTAGCGGATAGTTTTATGACACTCAACATCAGATGTCTAAATTAAATTTTAGGATTATTCAAAATTACTTTTACAACTTTCCCATAGTTTCAGTACCCAATAAACTAACACAGTTCAGCATCTGTTAAAAAAGTTATTTTCGGCAAACATTTAGAAATTCAAGTTTTCCCACAGTGTCAGAAAACCATCTCCACCATTCTCACCAACCTTTTTGCAGGCAGTTATCCACTGCACTCAGAACATGCTACATCAAAATAAAAATCATACTAAGTCCACACTATACTCTGTGTTATTTAATAAATATGTCACACCCGCACCAACATGTCCCCACAAGAATAATGTTTTTAAATGCATAAAATAAAGTTAGAAAGAAAATTGGTTACATATATTGAAATACAGTTACTAAAAATTAAAAAAAACATGATATAGTACTATACATATGTGCTTCTTTCTTAACATATTAAATACATCAAAAATATAGGAGAGTTTAACTTAAATTTTGTTTTTTTAAGACATGTCAATGTGCAGACTGTTGTTTATCTTGAATAAGAACATTAAACTCTGGTGTAGTAGTTGACAAGGCAACACACATATCATGTTGGACTTCTAATTGAGTTGATTTTTTTCAATTCAAGCTCACGGACCCCCTGAAATCTTAACCCCTGGTTAAGAACCCCTGATATTTTTTGTTTGTTTCTTCTGTCATCAGTTGGTGGACATTTGGTGATTTCTAACTTTTGACTATTGTGAATGGCGCTACTGAGGCAAATTAGAATCGGTACCTAAGGAGGAGGGGCAGAAAACACAATGAGCTACACAAACACCACCTAATAAGAGATGCTGAGGCAGCAGCCTACTGACTTGCACAAGCAAGTTATCAGGGGGCAGCTTGCGCATTCACCCAGCAGCGTGTTATCAGAAGGCAGCTTGGAGCAGGAGGGGCACCGCCACCACCCCCCACCCACTTTCATGTCACCTCGCACAGCCAACTCCAGCAGAGCTCTTGGACAGCAGCCAGAAGCCAAGCACCACCAGCAACCTCTGGAAATCAAACCACCCAATGAATCTCCCCCGCTTTGCCGCAAAGACTCCAATCAGCGCAGACCCCACCCCTCCGTGATAGCCCATAAACAGCGCGCACCTCTCTGCCTTGAGCACCCCCGCACTCACGTCTGATTGTGTGCTTTCCCCTTAGTAAACTCTTTTCTATCTTCTTTAACTGTGGTGCGTCTCTGAATTCTTTCTTAGGACGTAACCAAGGACCTGGAAATAAGCTCCAGCAACAATTTGTTTTCCCAGTTTACCCTGCCTGTGTCCCCAGACTTGATCTTCCCCTACAGTATCTCTCTGATTTGTCCATTTTGCCTGGTTTTCTGTGTTCTACCCTTGAGTTCAGACAGCACTCAGCCAGACAGCCTTAGTGACATGATTTGCAAAGATCTCCTCTTGGAAATCTCCATGGACCAGCCATTTGTTTCTCATCTCTCAGCTAATCTGGTAGATAAGAGAATGCTTTTTTTTTTTTTTTTTTTAACTTTATTTTGTACATTTAATAATTGAAAACATAAGCAATAAAAAACTAAAAAATAAATACAAATGAATAAATATATACATTTCTCAATTAAATGTAATGGATACATGTAAATTTTTTTGTTGTTTTGTTTTTTGTTTGTTTTTTTGTTTTTTTGTGTGTGTGAATCAAACAATATATTACACAATATATATTGTTCATAGTATTGCATTCATACAGTATTTGTCCTTTTGTGTCTGGCTTGCTTCACTCAACATAACGTCCTCCAGGTTAATCCATGTTGCCATATGCTTTATGACTTCATTTCTTCTTATGGTTGCGTAATATTCCACCGTGTGAATAGAGCACAGTTTGTTTATCCATTTTTCTGTTGATGGACACCTGGGTTGTTTCCAGCTTTTGGCAATGGTGAATAATGTTGCTATGAACATCGGTGTGCAGATGTCTGTTCTTGTCACTGCTCTCAGTTCTTTTGGGTCTATACCCAGTAGTGGTATTGCCAGGTCACGTGGCAAGTTCTATATGCAACTTCTTTAGGAACTGCCAAACAGTCCTCACAGTGGCTGTACCATTCTGCATTCCCACCAACAGTGAAGAAGTGTTCCTATCTCTCCACATCCTCTCCAACACTTGTAGTTCTCTGTCTTTTTAATAGTGGCCATTCTGATAGGTGTGAAACGATATCTCATTGTAGTTTTGATTTGCATTTCCCTAATCATGAGTGATGTCGAGCATTTCTTAATGTGTTTTTTTTTTTGCCATTTGTATTTCTTCTTCGGAGAAATGTCTATTCAAGTCTTTTGCCCATTTTTTAATTGGGTCGTTTGTCTTTTTATTGTTGAGTTGTAACATCTCTTTAGATATCCTGGTTATTAAACCCTTATCAGATATGTGATTTCCAAATATTTTTTCCCATTGAGTGGGCTGCCTTTTCACCCTTCTGACAAAGTCCTGTGAGGTGCAAAAGTGTTTAATTTTGAAGAGGCCCCATTTATCTATTTTTTCTTTTGTTGTGCGTGCTTCGGGTGTAAGGTCCAAGAAACCACCACCTACTACAAGGTCTTGAAGTTGTTTCCCTACATTTTCTTCTGGTAGTTTTATGGTCCTGGCTTTTGTATTTAGATCTTTGATCCATTTTGAGTTGATTCTTGTATAGGGGGTGAGATAGAGGTCCTCTTTCATTCTTTTGATTATAGATATCCAGTTCTCCTAACACCATTTTTTGAAGAGACTCTTTTTTCCTATTAGCGTGGGCAAGAGAATGCTTTTCTAGCCTCACATGAATGCTTTGTGATTTGTTGTGATTTAACTGATGCTGCTTCTGTTCTCTTACCTTCCCCCACCTCTCCACCTCACAAAAAAAGACCATAGCTCAAGGTCAGGTTTGTCTTTCATCCTGTGGAGCTCCAGTCAGGATAAACATCTCCTGGCCTTTTCCCTGCTATTAGCACATTCCACTCACATCCCATCACTAATAGCATAAGCATTTACACAAATCAAGGTGGCTCCTGTGCCTGGAGGTGGAATGAGAGGAGCATGGTAAAGTAATATACTAGCCAGACTTCACTGCACTGACACGTGGCCGCTTCTACTGTTGAGACGGCAACAAAAATTCAGGGTCTGTTATGAGGGCCCAGAAGAGCTGCTTGTCCCCAGTTTCAGTTTCACATTCCTAAAGTCTTAAAATTTAAGATTTTGACATGAGGATATTTTCTTTTCTGGTGGTCAGAAATGCCTCTTGGGCATTTTTCCTTTTTTTTTTAAGTTACCAAAAACCTCACAAAATGTAAGCTGCCTAGATTTTTCTAAACCTCTGAAAGGCCCATGTGACTGTGATAAACACATTATCCCCATTTCACACATAAGAGCTAGGTCCAGGAACCTGAGGCCACAGTTAAGGAGCCTAGAGTGGAATTCAGCCCCTGCCACTCCAGAAGTTTACATTGTGTTCTTAACTTGCCTTGTTAAGATTTGGGAGTGAAAGAACAGGTGGGGTGAACTTTAAAAAGGTTAGGGCCTTGTCTAAATATCCCTAAAGCAACTCTTTTTCTATAACAAAGAAGTAGCTTTATAGAATTTTGTATGGGCAGGAGGGGTGTTGTTATTTATCATGGCTGGTTCTCATTAGCATATCACCTAAGAACCTTAAGGGAAAGCCAAGAAAAAAGTTTGTGGTTAAACTCTCTTCCAGGAAATGTCAGAAGCCATTGTCATTAAGTTCCACAGCAAGTTTGCCCCATTTCTTCTATATCTTGATTTTTTTTTTCTTTAAAAAAAATATATCTGGTATTCTACTTTTTATTTGTACAAAGGACCAAAAACAAATGAAGGGGGAAAAAATTAGAACCTAAAAGTTCTTTTCTTCAGATTCTTCCCCCAGTTGGCTCATTGTCTCTAACTTAGAATTTAATCAAAGCATTTTTTTGCATTGATTGTTCTAGTTTACCCATGGGCTTTAAAGCAGTAGCAAACCATGAGGCATTTGCTTTATTCATATAGCCTGCTGCTCAGATTTGCTTTAATGTGGTAATTAAATGCTTCTCCTCATGGCCGGGTTTCCTCCCTTCTGCCCTCCGGCTCCAGTGTGAAAAATCAATATCCTCATTATCAGTATCCGGAGATGGAAGCTGAGAGATGGTGGTTAGGATATGCCTGCCCTCTCCTCTTTTCCAGGCTCCCCATTCTTAGAGCCTCATTTTCCTCCTAAACCCTTTTCTAGCCAAACAAAATTTTTCTTTCTCCACTAATTTCATAAGTCTCTGTTTTCCATTCTTTGTACTTAGGCTAAATGGGGGGATTATACATGTTTAAAAAAAGAAAGAGAGATAGAGACAGGGTTATGATTCACAAGAGAAAACTAAAAAATAGATGAAAAACGGCATAAGAACCTAAGAGTAACTTTTAACTTTATCTTTTCATTTTCTATATTTTCTCTATTTGATTACAAATATCAGGATTTTAGTCTTAAACTTTATTTTTTTCCCCCACATTCTATGAATTAGAACCCGGTTTCAGAGGGCGGTTTTTGTACAATAGAAATGTTTGTTTGACCACATAAATAGGATTAATGAGATGTGGTAAGTAGACAATAACTTTTCCTAGAGATGAATATACCTGCTAAAGGTGCAACTAATGTAATTTCAAAGTACAAACAACAGTGAACTGATTGGCAGCTGACAAAGTGGAAGGCAAGTAGATTTTAGTTTGTTACCTAAATATTCATCCCTAAACTCCCCAACCCTTCTCTTTCCCAAAAACTCATAATACTCAACAGCTACAGGAATGTTGGATCATTTCTCTCTAGGCAGATCCATCCTCGCTGCTTCCTTCCCAGACTAAAGAAAAGAAAAATATATATTTAGGAACAGATGCCAACCATATTTTTCTCACTGCCCTCCATTTTCTTCTCTTACCTCTGTCCCCAACATCACTAATTAGTAGCCCACAATCAATTTCAAGAAGTAAGATGTTTTGATTATAGTAGCAGCTGTGGTCCAGTGCACTTCCTCGACCAGTGGCTTATAATCCCATGGACTTTAACAATCTCCCTAGACCAGGAGATGGCAGGTTTTTCTGTAAAGGGCCAGAGAGTAAATATTTTAAGCTTGGGACCATAGAGTCTCTGTCACTATTCACCTCTGCCGTTTTAGTGCAAAAACAGATGCAAAAACAATATGTAAACAAATGGGCCGGTCTATGGTCTAATAAAACTTTATTTACAATAAACAGCAGCAAGCTGGATTTGGCTTGAGGTCTGTAGGTTACCAAACCCTACTCTAGACCATAAGAGGAAATGGCAACAATCAGTGAAAAATGACTCCAAAACTAAATGTAGGCATGTTTCTATTTAGGTGAGATATGCTGTCCGTATGTCCTTATATTTTTCATTTTATTTTTTTTTTTTTTAATTTTTTTTATTTTTTTTTATTTTTTTTTTTATTCTTATTATTATTTCTTTTTTTTACCGGGAGGTACCGGGGATCAAACCCCGGTCTCTCCATATGGTAGACAGACGCCGAACCTCTTGAGCCACATCCGTTTCCCGATATATTTTTCATATTTTATTTGCATTTACATTTTATTGGGGGGTTTTTTTGTTTATTTTTTGTTTTTCCACTTAGAGCTTTGTTACAAGCAGTCACTCGGTTTGAATCTCTATTTTGTTTGAATTTGACAATCTAATAAAAAAAACTAGTGACAATCAGTTACCTAACTGTGCCGGTTTCTTCCCTCCTCTTTGTAATTTAGGCCCTGGAAAGTCACTGCCGAGTGAATGGAGGCTATTCAGGCCTCAGGGATGTTTACCTCAGACATGAGAGCTACGATGATGTGCAGCAGAGTTTCTTCCTGGCAGAGACATTAAAGTAAGTAAAAAGTATTCTAAAAATATGTGGCTGAGGTATCCGGACAGGTCCTCTTTATACATGTCTCTATCATAAGCACATTGACATACTATCAAGTATGACTGGTTCAGAATGCCATTCTACATTCAGGTAATAATTGCCAATGTGTTTTCCATCATTACTAAATTTAATGACTTGGAGCTGCCTTGTAGGCTTCTCAAGCTCTAATACCAAAGTAGAGTAACTTCTTTTACTCTGTGTAAATATGTATATCCCTTTGGGGTTTTGGTTTTGTTTGGTTGGTTTTTTAGAGAATATGTAGGTTTACAGAAAAATTTCCCTCCAGTTTTTAATATATTTTACTGTTCTCCATGGTTCTCTCCATGGTTCTCTGTAGGATGAATGGAGACACTGATATGGGTTTTGCTGTGTCTTTGTGGTTTCACTCTGAGCTTGTCATGGTCTCCTGGGCCTCAAATATCCCTGTTTCTCTCACCAGGTATTTGTATTTAATATTTTCTGACGATGATCTTCTTCCACTGGAACACTGGATCTTCAATACGGAGGCACATCTTCTCCCTATACTCCATCCAGATAAAAAGGAAGTTGAAGTCAAAGAAAAATAAAAAAGATATTTTATATTTTAGTCTGCTTCATCCCTTTCACTGCATACCTTAATAATTCCTTTTCTGGTATTCAGGCACATGAGGAAGTTTTATTAATAGGTCTATGATTATTCTAAATTCTAAAATTGTTTTGCAGTCTTTTGTGTTTATCATCATAAGCATAGATGGACCTAAGTTTCCTTATTGTATCCTTTATTATTCAGCCAATAGAGCCACAGCATTGTTTGTTTGTTTTTTAAGTAATCTATTATATCTGGAGGTCCTGAAGTTATGTTATCATTTTTATTAAACTGAATAGAATGGTATACCAATGACCTCTTAATTGCAATTTTGATTTGACTGCAAAACTTTTCCCTCCTCTATGAGGAGATGATGTCTGCTTTAAGCTGTAATGTTTTGCCATGTTGCAAAAAGCCATAATAATAAATTAAGTATTTAAAAAGCTTTTTTCCTTTTCAATTTCATGTTATTCTAGTTTGTCTATCCACCAGGGATAGATCTTATAACTGTGACAGCCTCCTCCTTATGCAGGTCTATCATTATTTGATAGAATATCTTCTAAAATACTTCACTCACATTGTAATTCAAATTAGAAAGTCATCCCAAAAGAATCATCTCATGTTGACCTCAATTCATTGGAAGTGCAGTATATTTGTGTTGGTTAATTAAATTAGTGTTTCCTAATTTGTGAATTATTCTCAAATTTTACTTTAAATGTCCCATGTCATTTCTGGATCATGTAACTGGTTAATTTCTTCTATTCCCTACTACACAGTGAGATGAGCTCTCAAGTTTTGCAGTGCTCTGCTATCACTGAATTGCATTTTTAGAAAAGGGAAATAGTATAACTCTCAGTGTGCTTTTGCTTTTAACTGAATATATGAAGAACTTAGTTCTCTCTAAAGAGAGAATTCCAAATGGCTTTTAGTTGATTTGTTTTCATTTCATTTTTTATTTTTTTGCTTGAGAAAAAGAAGGCATTCCATTTGGTTAGGATGTTAAAAGAGCCCTTTTTCAAATGCAGTAGATTATTTCATTTCCATTTATGAAAGCAGGATTTGACTGTGTGAAAGCAGCTTTGCCAATTTATCTATTCATGGTCAAGTGCAGAAAATCTAGTCAAGTTAGGCCAAACAAAATATAGTATATTTTATGTGGTTAAACTCAACATAGAGACCCCAAGCTTAGAAAAGCACCATTGTGGGTATGCCCACTCCCCAGCAACACAAACCTACACTGATCAAAATAATATGATTCTTCAAAACACTAGGTTTTTGTGACATGAACTGTTTTCCCAAGAATGGATTTGATTATACCTGTTTTCTTATCATATTGGTTCATAGTTTGAATATATATGCCCATGAAAGGGCTGGTTTGATGATCCATATACTGCGGTATACATAGACTTTTGCCCACCTAAATTTTCAATCTGCAGTGATCAAACTGGATTGGGCTGGACCATATGAAATTGCCATATTTGTTGTTTTAAAAACTCCCCAGTATCCTCAATTTCAGATAGTTCAACCTAATGTTTTTTAAAAAACAATTATTATTTTCTTAGATCTCATGAAACTTAAGAGTTTCAGCTAAAAAGCGTTTCAGACAAAAGTCTTTGTCTGAAAGGGCCATCTTGTGTGGCCTGCTTTTTTCCAATATTGTACATTGGGTATATGTCAAAGAGTAAAGTAAGGAAATTAGCAAATGAAAAGGATCTTTATTGCCATGTTACAATGTGTCTTTGGGACCCAAATAACTTCTACTATTTGTATTTCAGTTCACCTAATGAAATGAATGGATACATGAGTCCTTTGTTTCCAGGACATTAAGGCAAACTATAAAAAATTACTACCAAAATCGGGCCACATGTATTTGGATTCCAATTTTCATATGAATGTCCTTGAACTAGCAACTTAAATTAGTTTATTTTCTTTGTTTTCAATTTGATTCGAGAGAACACAAAGCTGACATGTATTTCTGCAGCAGATAGAGTATTAAAATCAGGTTGTATGTATACACTGCACTGTAAGTAGGCAACAAGATTGTACTACATGTTGCTCTGCCAATGGTAAGATTAAGGTTTTTTAAACTATAAAACTTGGATTTTTTTAACAGCAGTCCCCTCCCAACAAAAATGTAAAAGGATAAGATGCTAAAAATATGATGATGTAATTTAAAGTCATATTTTGTGTTAATTATTTTAAACTAAAGTCCTTAGGCAGACACTGTCAAGTTCATTTTCAGCCAAACTGGGCGGTTAAGTTTACATACATATTCATATCCTAAAAGATGAATAATTAAAATAGCACTTAATTTTGTGTGTATGCAGTATGTTTTTATATACTTTGTGCAATTAATATTACACATATAAGTTATATGGCAATTTACAGAATCCAATGATGTTTGTCATGATTTCTTCATGTTATTATCCATTCTTTACATGGATTGTTTTTAATTTGTACGTAAATCCATTCTGTCATTCCCAACTTTATATAAATCTCTAATGTTATGGAATACATAATAGATTCACATAATTTTTTAAAACTATATTTGTAAAATTTCTCTATGGTGAATAAAGCCTTTTAATATATCTCTTCAATTATTATACTTTTCTTCTTTTAAGTAAGCGTCTCTGTATCTAGGTGTTTTAGTTTGCTAAAAGCTGCTGGGAGCAACATACCAGAAGTGGGTTGGCTTTTATAGTGGGAATTTATTAGGTTAAAAGCTTACAGTTCTGGGAAGCGACTGTGGCTCAATCAGTAGGGCTCCCGTTTACCATATGGGAGGCCCCGGGTTCGGTTCCCGGGGCCTCCTGGTGAAGGCAAGCCCGCCCGCACGGCGTGGTTAGCTGACCCAGCGAGCACAAGCAGCAAGGGGGGGATAAATGAATAAATAAATAAAATCTTTAAAAAAAAAAAAAAGCTTACAGTTCTGAGACTGTGGAAGGGTCCAAGTCAAGGCGTTGTCGGCGATCCTGAACTCCTCTCTCACATGGCAAGGCATGTGGAGACATCTGCTTCTTTCCCGGGTCTCGTTGCTTCAGCTTTGGGCTACTCCACCTGTGGCTTCCCCTCTGTGCACCTGGGTTCCTTCTCTCCATCTCTTTTTTTTTTTTTTTTTTTTTAAAGATTTATTTATTTACTTTATCCATTTTAACACCCCCCCTTCCCCATTTGCTGTTTTGTGTCCATTCGCTGGGCAATTCTCTGTGTCTGTTTCCTGCCATCTCTTCTCATCCTCCTCCTACAGTCTTCACCAGGATTCGATCCTGGAGACCGCCGATGTAGGAGAGAGGTGTTCTGCCACCTGCACCACCTCGGTTCCTGGTTTTCAGAGTTTTCGGAGCATCTTGTCTTGTCTCTTCCCTGCGTCTCTCTCCTGTTACGTCATCATCTTGCTGCATGGCTCCCAGGGCCTGGCGGCTCACTGGCACACAGAGCCTGGTAGCCAATGCGCCTTCTATGTATATTTTTTTTTATTTTACCGGGAGGTCCTGGGGATCGAACCCAGGTCCCTCCATATGGCAGACGGACGCCCAACCATTTGAGCCACATCCGCCCCCCCTTCTCTCCATCTCTACAGCTTTTTCCCTCTCCTATGTGAAGGACTCCAGCAAGAGGACCAAGACCCCCTTAGCTCACGCCTCACTAAAGTAGTCCAACCAAAGGCCCCCCAACTGAATCCAATCCAATCAAGGGTCCCACACCCAAAGAAATGGACTTGCTTTAAGAAACATGATCTTGGGGGCAGATGTGGCTCAAATGGTTGGGCATCTGTCTGCCATATGGAGGGACCTGGGTTCGATCCCCGGGACCTCCCGGTAAAATTTTTAAAAAAAGAAACATGATCTTTTCTGGGATCCACAAAAAGCTTCAAATTGTCACACTAGGAATGAGTGCATATAGTTGTAAAAGGAAATATTAGGTCCTAGTAACAATTTCATATCACACCTAGAATAACCTGACATGGAAACATTTCCCATTAAAAACCTTAAGTTGCAAGTGATTTTGTATACAACACGTTTTCGTTAATCATATACTTTTTTAAAGACTAACATATTCAGTACTAGGATATATAGGGTAGAGACAGGCCAGGGTTCATGTCAGAAATGTCATAAAGTATGATCGTTTTCTTAAGTTTGCTGTCCAATTTTGTGTCTTAGCCCCCTAGACACAAGAGTGTTAAAGTTCTGCTATAGGGGGCGGATGTGGCTCAAATGGTTGGGCGTCCGTCTGCCATATGGAGGGACCTGGGTTCAATCCCCGGGACCTCCCGGTAAAAAAAAAATAAAATAAAATAAATAAATAAAGTTCTGCTATTATTGAAACTTTGCTATTGAAGTGCAAGGGAGCAGGAAGTCAATAAGATGAGTGGTCAAAGAGGCATAGTGAAAAAGAATTTAAGCCACAGAGTAGCCTCCAATCGTTTTTGAAAAAGCCTCTGTTTTTCAGATTCATGTTGTACTTTTCAGAATGTTTCAGACATTTTGCTTCCTGTTCTCTCTGCCTGGAATTCTCTTTCCCCAAAGTGTTTATATAGCTCACTTCTTACTTTATTCGGGTCCCTGCTCAACTATCACCTTATCAGAGGGGCTTCCTTGATAAATCAATATAAAATTTCCCATCACTTTTTATCTCTTACCCTGTTTTGTTTTCTACTTAATGTTATATATATCTTATATATAATGTACACTTTTTCTTATTTGTTTATTGCTGTCTAGTCCCTTAGAATTTAAGCCCCATGAGAGCAGGAACTTTATTTTGTCTCTTATTTTTTTTCCACTTCTATATCTCCAGTCCCTAAAACAGCATCTAGCACTTGATAGCACACATCAAATTTGATGAATGAGTGAAGGAGTGAAATGCCTTTTTTTTTTCCCTTGGCTACTTAAAGTAGATACCATGGAATGGGTTTGGCTTTTTAAAAATGGGAATTTATTAGCTTACAGTTTGAAGCCATGAGAATATCCCAATCAAGGCATCATCAAGGCAATGCTTTCTTCCCAAAGACCTGCTGCCAGCCATTCTTTTCCTCTGTCACGTGACAAGGCACCTGGCAGCTTCTGCTGAGGTCTCCCTTTTCTTCTGGGTTTTGTTGATTCCAGCTTCTTGCTTCCTGTGGCTTTCACTGTCTATTCATTCCATTTATAAAGGACTCCAGTAATAGGATTAAGTGAATGAGGTAGGTCACACCTTAACTGAAGTAGCCTCATCAAAATATCCTACTTTCAGGAAAGCTACAGAAGCAACAAGCTGAAAGCAATGAAACCGAGAAGGGAGAGACCAGCAGGTGCTGTCATGTGCTTTGCCATTTGTTAGAGGACCAAGGGTCACGGGCAGCTGATCTTCAGGAAGAAAGCATAGCCTTGATGAGCCTTGATATGGACGTTTTTCTTAGCCTCAAAATGGCTCCAGTTCTGACCAATCAGAATACCATATCTCCTGTCCTCATGGTTGGATCAGAGATGGACATGTGACCCAAGCTGGGCAAATGAGAGTCTTCCTCCAGTTTTCTGCTGGAACTACTATCAAAGAGTGGATGAACAGAAGGATACTAGACACTTAGGTCACTGCCTGCCTACTCACCCCAGCCAACTGGTCTCCTTCCTCCTGAGCTACAAGTTGAAAGGACCGGAAATGGACACCTGAACTGCCAAGCTAATTAGATTCACTCCCGGGGAATTTAATTAAAAAACAAAGAAGAAAGTTTCATGCAGTGGTACATTCTCAAGCTAAAAGGGCATGTATATGACCTGTGTGGCATTCTTCTCCAGTTTAAGGAACAATACAGTCTGCACTAGGTTTTTAGTGCTGCCATAACGAATTACCACACATTTGATGACTTAAAACAACAGAAATTTATTCTCTTATAGTTCTGGAGGCCCAAAGTCTGACACCAAGGTGTCGGCAACATTGGCTCCTTCTGGAGGCTCTGAAAGAGCATCTGTTCCTTGCCCCTCTCCTAGCTTCTGGTGGCTACCACCATCCTTGGCGTTCCTTGGATTGTAGATGCATTGCTCCAATCTCTGTCTCTGTCATAATCTCTTCTGTGTATGTTCTCCCCTTCTGGTCTCTTATAAGGACATTTGTCATTGGATTCAGGGTCTGCCCTAATCCAGGATGATTCAGTTTTGGATAAACATATCTTATGGGGGGAGGGGTGGTACCATTCAACCCACTATGACTATTTACTTTTTTTTTTTTTTTTTTTTAAGATTTTATTTATTTATTCATTTATCCCCCCCCCTTGCTGCTTGTGCTCGCTGGGTCAGCTAACCACGCCGTGCGGGCGGGCTTGCCTTCACCAGGAGGCCCCGGGAACCGAACCCGGGGCCTCCCATATGGTAAACGGGAGCCCTACTGATTGAGCCACAGCCGCTTCCCATGACTATTTACTTTAAACCTCACAAATAATGTGTCACAGATAAATGATGTGTCACAGATAAATGATGTGTCACAGATATCATTGATCATTGAAATTCCTAACATCTCTTCTACCTCCCTTCATCCCCAGAGGTAACCATGACCCTAAGTGTCACTGCCATGCGTGTTTTAATATTTTGCTGTATAACACAAGGAATCCAGAGGTGGAAGAAGGACTGTGGTTAACAGAACAAATATGAGAACGTTCTCTCATGAACTACAACATATAATACTAATACAAGGGTGTTAATCGGATGGCTTGGGGGCGGGGGGAATACACCAAATACAAGATATGGGCTGTAGTTAGTAGTAATATCTTGATGATACTCTTTCATATTTGTAACAAATGTTTCACAACAATGCAAGGTGACAGTGTTGGGGTGATGTGTGGGAGCCCTGTATGATGATTTGTGTGTTTGTTTTGTAAGTTCACAACTTTGGCTATACATTTATTGCTTATGTATGTTCGTGTATGAATGATAAACTTCAAGAAATTTTCTTTAAAGAAAGATCCTACTTACAAATGGATCCACACCCATATGAATGGTTTAAATTTAAGAACATGCTTTTCTGGACTACATACACCACACATCTTATATTCATAGACTTTGCTACAACTATTTGCAAGTGCCTTTTAATAAACAATTTTTAAAATATATATTAAGTACCTGGATTACATAAGACCCTTGCTTTAAATAAATAACCTTAACAATGAACATTTTTAAAAATTGATACCTGTTTTTAGGAAATACTTGTTTGTTGATTGGAATCAACTGTCAATCAACAGATTTGTTTAAACCATTTATATGATTAAGGTACCATGCATGGCCTTATGTAGAATACAAAAAAGTGTACATCATGATTCCTCCAATATAGAGTTTTTTTGGTGTTACTATTTGAATAGCCTGCTATTGTTTTTTTGTGACTTAATCACACAGACTCTGACTCATATAAAGAAACTATTTCAACAGTATCAAACAAAGGAATTGGTTTCTCACTTAACATAGCGTTAGTCAAATGGGAATCTTTTGGATTCAACCATTTATAACATATGTTTAACATTGGTTGTGTTTATCCTTTTGGTGACAGAATTATTAAAAACTATTCTAATCATGATTTTTATTTACACTGTTAACCATCCACACAAAGATGGCAGCATAGCAACTGATATACCTAACTTCTGATCATTAGATGTAGACAGTTCCTGAAAATGTTAGGAAAGGTAAGCAGGATGAATTTCCCATTTAGGCACAGAGTTCACATATCTAGTTGACATTCCAGCTCCTTAGTTTAGGGCTTAAATGTGAGGGTGAGGAAGAGAATCTTATTTAACCTTTTAAACTGATTTAATGGTCCAATGACAGATTTCTGATTTTCCAGTCTCATCCCTTCCACACTAGCCAACACATGAGTCATAATCTTTAAGAAATATTTCCCAGGAAACAGATACACATACAAAGTATTAGACCTACATGGGAGCCCGGACATCATTCAGTTTGACTCTCTTACTTTAAATATTAGGAAATGTGGGGATTTTCCCAAGGTCAGGAACGGTTTTCTCCCCTAGCTCTGTGATGCCAGACACGGGATATGGAATGGTGTATGATTTTGTTCCAGTGAAAAAAGAAAAAGGTACCAGAGCCTGCTTTGTATCAACCAGCCATGCCTCTTGACTACCCAAATAAACTTGCAAATTTGGAGTTCAGCCTTGGGCATTGGACTAAGGCAGTGTTTCTCTAGATGAAGAATGCAGGACACTGACATCAGAATCTCTTGGGTAACACAGCAACTTTAAACATAATTTCGATCACTATGAAAGAATAGATTTATCCTTTCACAAAAGCATTTCTTAGCAATAAGCCATACATCTAAGTCTTTTAGAAACAGATTCACACTGGATTTTTTTTTTTAATAGCTTTTTATTCTGAAATAATTTTAAACTTACAGGAAAGTTGGAAGAAAAAAAAAAAAAAAACACAGAAAACAACATACCCCCCACCCAAATACTCAGGTCTACCAACTTTTGACATTTTGCCATATTTGCATATTATTCTGTCTGTCCGTCTATCATCCATATCACCTATCTATCTGGCTGGCTATGTATCCATCTATTTTCTAAATATTTGACAGTAGATTGCACACATCATACTCCTTGAAGACTTAATACTTCTATGTACATTTCCTAAGAACAAAGATATTCACCTATATAACCACCTTAAGTAGAGTTATCAAGTTCAAGAAATACATATTTCCATATTCTTTTTTTTTTTTCAAATGTCCTAATATTGTCCTTAGCCAGGGCACTTTCTCTTCCTTTATTGGATCCAGTCTGGAATCATGAATTGCATTTAACTGTCATTGTTCCCTTAGTCTCCCCTTTTTAAAATTATGGAAACATATACAACTCAAACTGGATTTTAAAACATAATTGGAGGGAATTTTGAGATTTTTATTGGGGAAAATCTCAAAAGAATTAACTTCAACTGTCCCTGGTTTTGTTTTGTTTTGTTTTGTTTTGTTTTGTTTTTGTCAGTGGCTGTTTCATTTGCTTTCTTCTCCGGATAGCTGCTTTCAAAATCAGTTCTCAAATTGCTTCTTCTGTTCTTGTTAATTTTAATATAACTGTCACTTGCAGACTACACAAAAATCCAAGTCTGGCCATGTGTCATATAAATGTATAAGATGTTCTTGGAAATGACCTCTGAGAAACGCCTTCCTTCCCCTACCCCACAAGTGCTTTTTCGTTCATTGCAATGCTAATCGTCCAAGATTTGTTGGCTCATCATTACTATGATCACTTTGATTCCCCTTAAAATATGCCATTACTTACTGAATAAATTAACTCAAATTTGTGTCACAGATCCATTTAATTCCCCAGTGACCACAAATTACCATGAAAACTTCGGCAACAGTGATAGATGTATAGCTTTTAAAAAATTAAATAAATAAATAAATAAACTTTCCCACATACTGGGATATTTTGGCCTTAGGCTATGAGCACATATTAACTCATAATTCTGCAAACAGGGCCATAAAATGTACTACTGTTGAAACCAAATTTTCCAAAATGATGTACACTGAGGTTTTTTTGTTTTTTGTTTTTATTCTTCCAGGAGAAACAAATGAATGATCCTCACTGACAGAATCTCTGGGAACTGTTCCTGACTTTCCACCTCTTTTTTAAAAATTATTTTTGGAGTCCTTTGTGGAAAATAGAATGACATAGCTTAGACCCACCTCTCAGGACTAGGATGGGAGGCCTCGATATCGACTTCTTAAGACAGGCCCGGGTTTCTGTCCCATTTCATGGGCGTGACAGCTATGGCCTCTTGTAGCCCTCTGTGTGGTTGCTAATAGCAAGAGAAACAAAATCTAAGTCTCCTCCCTCTTGGTGTAAAACTTCTATGCCACTGTGCCTTTCAATACAACACTATCACCTTGCTGGTTAAATCAGTGCCCAGTACATTTCACTGCTCTTCACACTCCCCTTCCATCTTGTTTTTGTCAGACTGATAACTTTGCAATTTATCTAGTCTTAGCCAGGAGCTGCAGATAACATACATTTTAAATGCCCCATTATAATAAATTAAGTCCCTCTCATCTCTTTTCTTCATCTCTTTATGATGCAGCATAAAGGAGTAGTGAGTGAGTGGAGTTGGGTCCCTGAGAAGCAGATTTCAATAGAAATCAAGACAAGTGGGTTCCAAATTGAGCTGTGCATTAACTTGCTGTGTGATTTGGTACAAACACCTAAACTCTTCATATCTTATTTTCCTTGTCTGTAAAATGAGAAGCACTTTACATTGAGTGTTATCTGTGTGGATGTTGGAGCAGGAAACAGCAGTACAAAATGTTAGGAATTTTCCATCTGTGGAGTAGAGATCACCACCCCCAAATTATAAGACATCAAATTCTTAATTTCTTCATCCATAAATTGCGAGTGAAAATACCTACTTTCCAGAGGATCAAAGAAACTAATATACGTAAATGTTCTCGGTTGTACTCCTAACAGAATTATGCCTTCAATCCATGAGTTCCAGCCCCGTTTTCAGCTCCAGCATCCTATGGAGTCGTCTCCCCTCTACCTTGGTAAGCCTCCAGCTCGTTTTGTTATGACAACGGATTTGCTATTCTTTTGCTTGCTGTTTCCAACTACCTAGGCTTTTTTGGATGGCTTCCTTCAATCAGCCTGCTTCACACATGTTATTACTCATTGTCTAAGGTCAGAGTTTAGTTCTTACTTTCTGACATGAGAAAACAGAAATAGCCACCTTTTTTTCCTATCACACCTGTATCATGAATCAATTGAACATTTTTCTACTTTATTTTTTTTAAGAGCAAGAATTTTCTTTTAGCACTTGCAGAAGAAAAGAAATAGGGATCAAACTGCATGACTGTTGCACTGGTAAGAAGGCTATTATCAAATGTTTGTATAATCAAATAATCCAATGAAAATAAAAGAGTGATCCAACATGTGAAAACTCCTATTAGACTGAAATGCAGTTTTTTAAATCAATTTTATTGATACATATTAATAAAACATAAAATCCATCCAAAGATTACAATCAGTGATATTTGGTATAAACACATAGTTGTGCATTCATCACTTCAATCATTATTAGAGCATTTTCATTATTCTAATAATAATAATAAACAGATAAACAAAAAAACTCTATCCCTTAGTAATCCCATCTCCATATCTCTATCCTTCCCCTGCTGTACATAGCTGGAATTTTGTTTCTGTCTTTCTAATTTATTTCTATTTATATTTTGTATAGATGGAGTCAAACAAGACGTACCTTTTGTTTAGATTCTTTCACTTAGTATATTTCCTTTAACTTTTTACTGCTAATTAAAGATTATTAATATATTATTCTACACTACTGTCCATAGTGTGCTTTGTTGTATTTTTTTCCTGACATTAACATCTTGTCCCAATAATGTACATTTTTGTTCATTTTCAAAGAAAAACAGTCATATGCAATATTACCCATATTCATATTTCACATGAGGTTTCACTATGCTATACAATTCCATCTTAAATTTTTCAACTTCCCTTCTAGTAATATACATAACCTTAGCTTTCCCTTTCAACAAGTGTCATGCCCCTATTTTAGCATTGCTGGTTACAAACACTATGATGTGCTTTCACCATTTCTACTCATTTCCAAAGATTTACAAACAACCTTTTTAACAATTCTGCAGATTAACCCTCAACTTTCCATTCTCTACCCTCCTTCTATTTTCTGGTAACCTATATTCTAGTAATCAATTCCATGAGCTTACACAATATATTTAGTTCATAAAAGCACAATCATACAGTATTTGTCCTTTTGTGCCTGGCTTGCTTCACTCAACATAATGTCCTCCAGGTTCATCCATGTCGTCATATGCTTTGCAATTTCATTTCTTCTTACAGCTGCATAATATTCCATCGTGTGTTTATACCACAATTTGTTTATCCATTCATTGGTTGATGGACTCCTGGGTTGTTTCCATCTTTTGACAATTGTGAATAACACTGCTGTGAATATTGGTGTGCAGATGTCTCTTTGTATCACTGCTCTCAGTTCTTCTGAGTATATACCTAGTAGTGGTATTGCTGGGTCCCATGGCAAATCTATATTCAACTTCCTTAGGAACTGTCAAACAGTCCTCTACAGTGGCTGTACCATTCTACATTCCCACCAACAGTGAAGAAGTATTCCTATCTCTCCACATCCTCCCCAACACTTGTAGTTTTCTGCCTTTTCAATAGAGGCCATTCTAAAAGGTGTGAAATGATATCTCATTGTAGCTTTGATTTGCTTATCACTAATCACTAGTGATGTTGAACATTTTTTCATGTGTTTTTTTGCCATTTGTATTTTTTCTTTGGACAAATGTCTATTCAAGTCCTTTGCCCATTGTTTAATAGGGTAGTTTATCTTCTTATTGTTGAATTGTAGTATCTCTGTATATACCATGGATATTAAACCTTTATCAGATATGTGATTGCCAAATATTTCCTCCCATTGAGCTGGCTGCCTTTTCACACTTTTGACAAAGTCCTTTGAGGTGCAAAAGTGTTTAATTTTGAGGAGGCCCATTTATTTATTTTTTCTTTTGTTACTCATGCTTTGGGTATAAGGTCCAAGAAACCACCACCTACCACAAGGTCTTGTAGATATTTCCCTACATTTTCTTCTAGTAGTTTTATGATCCTGGCTTTTATATTTAAGTCTTTGATCCACATTGAGTTGATTCTATAGGGAGTGACATGGGGGCCCTATTTCATTCTTTTGGTTATGGATATCCAGTTTTCCCAACACCATTTGTTGAAAAAACTGTTTTGTCCCAGTAACGTGGACTTGGTAGTTTTCTCAAAAACCAGTTGGCCATAGAGGTGAGGGTCTATTCCACTGATCCCTGTGTCTATCTTTATGCTAGTACCATGCTGTTTTGGCCACTGTAGCTTTTTAATATTTTTAAAGGTTAGGCAGTGAGAGCCCTTCCACATCACTGTTCTTTTTAAAGATGTTTTTGTCTATTTGGATGCCCTTTCTCTTCCAAATAAATTTGGTACTTGCCTTTTCTATTTCTGAAAATTAGGCTGTTGGGATTTTGATTGGTATTGCATTGACTCTATAAATCAGTTTGGGTAGGATTGACATCTTCACGATGTTTAGTCTTCCAATCCATGAACATGGAATGTCTTTCTATTTGCTTAGGACTTCTGTTATTTCTTTTAGCAGTGTTTTGTAGTTTTCCAAATGTAAGTAGGCTACATCTTTGGTTAAATTGATTCCTAGGTATTTGAGTCTTTTTGTTGCTGTCGTAAATGGAATTTTTTTCTTGATTCCTCCTTGGATTGTTAAGTACTACTGCACAGAAACATGAACCATTTTTTTAAGGAGGTACTGGGGATCGAACATGGGACCTTGTACATGGGAAACACACACTCAACCACTGAGCTACATCTGCTCCCCAACATTACTGATTTTTGCATGATGATCTTCTATCCTGCCACTTTGCTGACCTTGGTTATTAGCTCAAGTAGCTTTGTCGTAGACATTTTGGAATTTTCTAAATATACAGTCATGTCATCTGAGAATAGTGAGAGTTTTATTTCCTCTTTTCCAATTTGGATGCCTTTTATTTTTTTCTTATTTAGTTGCTCTAGCTAGAACATCTAGTACAATACTGAATAGCAGGGAAGCGGCTGTGGCTCAATCAGTAGGGCTCCCGTTTACCATATGGGAGGCCCCGGGTTCGGTTCCTAGGGCCTCCTGGTGAAGGCAAGCCCGCCCACACAGCATGGTTAGCTGGCCCAGAGAGCACAAGCAGCAAGGGGGGGATAAATGAATAAATAAATAAAATCTTAAAAAAAAAAAAAAATACTGAATAGCAGTAGTGACCATGGGCATCCTTGTCTTGTTCCCAATCTTAGAGGGAAAGTTTTCAACCTTTTCCCATTGAATATGATGTTGTTTGTGGGTTTTTCATATATGCCCTTTATTATGTTGAGGAACGTTCCTTCTACTCCTAGTGTTCTAAGTGTTTTTATCAAAAAAATGATGCTGGAGTTTGTTGAATACCGTTTCTGTATCAATCAAGTTGATCATGTGTTTTTTCCTTCAATTTGTTAAAGTTGTGTAATACATTAATTAATTTTCTTGTGTTGAACCACCCTTGCATACCAGGAATAAATCCCACTTGGTCATGGTGTATAATTCTTTTAATATGCTGTTGGATTCTATTTGCGACTATTTTTTTAGGAGGTACAGGAATTGAACCCGGTACCTCATACACAGGAAACAGGTCCTCAGCCACTGAACTACACCCACTTTGATTTGCAAGTATTTTGTTGAGAATTTTTGCATCTGTGCTTGCTAGAGAGGTTGGTCTATAATTTTCTTTTCTTTCCTTGTAGTATCCGTAGTATCTTTACTAGTATTAGGGTAATGTTGGCTTCTTAAAATGTGTTGGGTAATTTTCCCTCCTCTTCAATTTTTTGGAATAGTTTAAACAATATTGGTGTTAATTCTTCTCGAAAGGCTTGATAGAATTTACCTGTAAAGCCATCTGGCCCTGGACTTTTTTCTTTGGGAGATTTTTGATGACTGCTTCAATTTCCTTAAACATGATTGGTTTGTTGAATTCTTGTATTTCTTGTACAGTCAATGCAGATTGTGTGTTTCTAGGAATTTGTCCATTTCTTCTAGGTTGCCTAATTTGTTGGTATACAGTTTTTCAAAATACCCTTTTATGATCCTTTTTTATTTCTGTGGGGTCAGTTATTTTAAAAACCCTTTCATTTCTGATTTTATTTATTTTCATCTTCTCTCTTTTTTTCTTTATTAGTCTAGCTAGAGGTTTGTCAATTTGATTATGTTCTCAAAGAACCAGTTTTTGGTTTTGTTGATTTTCTTTTGTTTTTTGTTCCCAATTTCATTTATTTATGCTCTAGTCTTTTTTTTTTTTATTTTTTTTTTTTACCGGGAGGTACCGGGGATCGAACCCTGGTCTCTCCATATGGTAGACCGACGCCGAACCTCTTGAGCCACATCCGTTTCCCTCTAGTCTTTATTATTTCTTTCCTTCTACTTCCTTTGAGATTAGTTTGCTGTTCTTTTTCTAATCCCTCCAGCTGTTCAGTCAGGTCTTTGATTTTAGCTCTGTCTTCTTTTTTAATATAGGTGTTTAGGGCTATAAATTTCCCTTTCAGCACTGCCTTTGCTGTATCTCATAAGTTTTGATAAACTGTGTTCTTGTTTTCATTTGTCCCAAGATATTTTACTAATTTCTCTTGCAATTTCTTTTTTGACCCACTGATTGTTTAGGAGTATGTTCTTTAGCCTCTACATTTGCCAATTTTCCCCTTTCCTATCTATTATTGATTTCCAGCTTTATTCCATTATGATCTAAGAAGGTGCTTTGTATAATTTCAATATTGAGACCTGCTTTTTTGACCCAACATGTGGTCTATCCTGGATAAAGATCCATGAGCAGTTGAGAAGAATGTGTAACCAGCTGATTTGGAATATAATGTTCTGTATATGTCTGTTAGGTGTAGCTTGTTTATCATATTGTTCAATTCTGTTTCCTTGCTGATATTCTGTCTAGTTGTTCTATCTAATGCTGTGAGTGGTGTGTTAAAATCTCCAGCTATTATTGTAAAGATATCTATTTCTCCCTTCAATTTTGCCAGAGTTTTCCTCATATATTTTGGGGCACCTTTGTTATGTGCGTAAATATTTGTGAATGTTCCTTCTTCCTAGTGGATTGTCCCTTTTATTAACATATAAAGACCTTTTATATCTCATAACTTTTTTGCATTTAAAGTCTGTTTTGTCCAATATTAGTATAGCTATCCCTCCTCTTTTTTGGTTACTGTTTGCATGGAATATCTTTTTTCCAACCTTTCACTTTCAGCTGATTTACATCCCTGTATATAAATTGAGCCTCTTGTAGACAGCATATGGATGGCTCATGGTTTTTCATTTTCATTCTGTCATTCTATTTCTTTTGATTGGGGAGTTTAATCCATTCACATTCAATGATATTACTGTAAATGCATTATTTACTTCCCCCATTTTATTCTTTGGTTTTCATATGCCATATATTATTTTTGTCTATCTTTTTACCCATTTAGTTACCCTTTCTGCTATTCTTGCCCTCTACACTCTCCTCCAAGCCTCTCTCTCTTGTCTTTTTCTTTTGGACCGTAAGGCTCTCTTTAATCCTTCCAGCAAAACTAGATTCTTTTCTACAAATTCTCTTAGTTTCTGTTTATTTGTGACTATTTTAAACTCACCTTCATATTTGAAGAACAATTTTATGGATAAAGAATTCTTGGCTGGCAAATTTTCTCTTTCAGTATCCTAATTATATCATATAACTGTCTTCTCGCCTCCATGGTTTCTGATGAGAAATCTGCACTAAGTCTTACTGGGCATCCCTTGTATGTGATGGTTTGCTTCTCCCTTTCTGCTCTCAAAGTTTCCTCTTTATCTTTGCATTTGACATTCTGACTACTATGTACCTTGGAGTAGGTTTATTTGGATTTATTCTGATTGGGGTACACTATGCTTCTTGGACATGTAAATTCATTTCTTTCATGAGAGTTGGGAAACTTTCAGCCATTATTTCCTCAAATATTCTTTCTTCCCCTTTTCCCTTATGTTCTCCTTCTGGAACTCCCATGACTATATGTTGTTGCACTTCATGTTATCATTCACCTCCCTGCATCATTGCTCAATCTTTTCCATTCTTTTCTCTTTCTTTTCTTCTCTCTCTTCAAGTTCAGCTGTTCTGTCTTCTGCATCACTTATTCTTTATTCTATCATTTTGAGTCTGCTGTTGTATGACTCTTGTGTGTTTTTGATCTCACCTATTTTGTCTTTTCTTCCCATAAGTTCTGTTACTTTTCTATTCATGTTTTCAAATTCTTCCTGTGCTTGCTCAGGGTCCTTTATCTCTTTAGCCATATTGTCTTTCAATTCATTAATCTGATTTAGGAGATTTGCATGAACCTCATTGTTTAGTTGTCTCAAATACTGTGTCTCATCTGGGACTTTGATATATTCTTTGCTTGGGCCATAGCTTCCATTTTTCTAGTATGGAAAATTTGATATTTTTGCTGATGTCTAAGCATCTGATTATGACAGTGAACTCTGGTGCTCAATTTCTCTCTTTTGTGTATGGATTTAGTGGTGGGAGGCTGTGTGTCTGCTGTTCCATGATTCTTGGTTCAGTCTGTTCTAGTTTTTTAGGATTATCCCTGTGTGGTTCCTCAAATCTGGATCATGAATGCAGTAAAGGATTACAGACACACTTCCCAGGACCTTGAGGAGGAAAGTTGAAAAGAACCAAAATAAATTTCTCATATTTTTACTTTTAATATCCTCACATGCACTTCCTTGTTCTGCCATCAGATGGAACACTTCAGCAGCCTTCTCAGTTCAAACCTGGTCAGAATGTGTTTGCTGCAACAGGAACAATGTGACAGCATCCTGCCGGAAGCCTATTCAGAGTCTCATAAATCAGTCTTTCTCAGAGGCTGTTCTCCAACTTTTGCTGGCAGGGCCCTCCCTTTTCCCAGGTAGGAAATAATTCCACTCCCCTCTGCATCCTCAACAACCAATCCCAGTAATTAGGGAACGTGTTTGTGAGAGTTGGATCTCTTTCATCCCCTGCCAGCTCCCAGGGCAAACAATGGCATGCCCCACCCATCCTGGAAGGGCTCGTGGGACACAGCAGACCAAATTTTTGGGCCAAAAGCTGAATCAGCCTTAGGCTGCATCCTTCTCTCTCCCCTTTCTTGGGGAAGTGGACCCCTCTGGCCCACTCTTTCCAAACGCCACTGGCCAGAGGCCAGGGAATCAAAGTTGTCTGCTCCAAGGGTAGGGGGATGGGAGCCAGCAGCTCTAGCTGCAGCTTTTATTCACAAAGTTTTCCTGTTGAGATTCTTTTCCTTTGCCCCTCTCTCTTCTGGATGGTGTCCAGCATTCCCCTGGTGCCTAAACACTAAAACAGTTTCTTCAGGCCATTTCTCCCTATCCTCTAGCTATATTTCTGGGAGAGAAGTGAGTCCTGTGTCTCTCAAATCCTCCAGCAGCCTGAAGTCTCCCTGAAATGTAGTTTTGCTTTCTTCCCAGAGTAACTTTGGAAACTTATCAAAGTCAATTTATGAACTAGGAAAGATAACTGAAAAAAAACTCTTATGAAAGAGCCAGTATTGTTTCCAAAATCAGCTTTTCTGTTTGAAAAAATCACTTTTAATAATTTAAAACTAATCACATCAGAAGCAAAATGCATAAAATGATTTTGATTGAGAGTCTACTTACCATTCAACCCCAAAACAAACTTTAGTTTCTACAGCATTGGGGTCATGAATTAGGGCAGACTAAACCATCTTTGCTTCTGATAATCCCCCCACAAGAACATAAGACAACTTCTGAAACTATACAACATAGTGAACCCTATTGCAGACAAAGGACTATAATTAATAGTACAAATATAAGATTGTTTTTTCATGAATTATAACAGATGTATGACCATGATACAAAGTATTAATAATAGAGTAGTATGTCGGAAAAAATTATACCTAGTGTAAACTATGGGCAATAGTTAATAGTACTATATTAATAATCTTTCATTGATTACAAACAAATGTAACTACTGTTTAAAAAAACAGTACAATTATTTTTTTTTAATGCTATCATCAATATTAATAAATGTTCCATACCAATGCAAAGTGTTGGTGGTGGGATGGGGTATGAGAATCCCATATTTTATGTATGATTGTTCTGTAAACCCCAACTTATTTAATAAAAAAATTATTAAATATTTATATTAAAAGTCTAACCACCACCACCCCCCCCAAATAAAAACCCAACTCCTGAGGAGAGCCTTACAGTTTCCTCTTCAAACTCTGCTTAACAAAGTGCCCATAATTCCCCTTCCCTGCCCTGGTATTCCATACTCCTGCTAGCCTTCACTTCTTTGTACTCTGCCTGAAATGGCCCTCCCAGTCTTTCTTCTATTTTTGTTGGAAAATGTATACTCCTCAAGTATCAGTTTCCACATCTGGTACCAGTCTGCCTCTCTCTTCCCCTCAATATTTCTTGCTGCTTTTAAGACTCCAAAGGACTTTAGGCAAACTCTTATTTATATGCATCTCACTGTATTATCATTGTTTGTTTTCATTCATTCATTCATTCTACAAATGTTTATTAAGCACCCAGTATATTTCAGACACTGTCCTGGGTACTGGGAACTCAAAAAGAAGCAAGTTAGATTTGCTTCTTCTTTTCATAGAGTTAAAGACTAGAAGGAGGGAAAATATGAAATAATAAAGGAAGGGCGGAAGGGAGGGAGGGAAGGAAGGTAGGAAGGAGCCGTGGTTTATACATACAAATCAAGGGCTTACTATGGCACCTGGCACATATTTGTTTTCAAGCCAATTTCATACTTCTATCCTCCATATAGGAGGCACTCAGTGAGCATTTGGTGAACTGTCAACAAAAGTTAAGAAATGGCAAAAAAGTCAGTTTCAAACTTTTGTTCAAAAACATAACCATAATTTTCAACTTAAGTTTGCCTGCAACAAAACATAGCCCATGCTAGGCCCTACTAACTCAAAGTAGTACTTATATCTGAAAAGTTGAATACAGATTCTACTTTTAGTGGAAAATCTAGTGTTTACCTTAACTGTGAGATACCTAATTATAAGCTGTCATTAGAAAAAAAAAATCATCACTGTACTTGCAAAAGCAAACTCACCAAAAATAGGACAATTTCTCATCTTTTAGTATGTTCAAAATATATCAGCTGTCTTAGGAAAAACCCACGGGACTCCAAGCCATTGTAATTGCTTCTGGATTACATGCTGTCATTAAAACCAAAAGACACATCAGATCCTCTCAACTCTGTTGGGGTTTGGCTTGTTTGTTTATTTTCTTGTTTTGTGGGGGCAGGACTGTTGTTTGTTTGTTTGTTTGTTTGTTTGTTTGTTTGTTTGTTTGTTTGTTTTAGCCATTATAGATAAAGGCTGTTTATTGGCATGCCCACACATCAGGGGCTGGCTTGTAGTCAGTGGAACACTTGGAGGATACTGTTGGTGATGTAAATGATAAAGAACTTCTCTGTAGTGACTACAGGCTTTTTGTAATCCTCTCTCATAATGGGACAAATGATACCAGGAATAAAGTAAGCCCATTAATAATTATATTGTTCTGAAAATGTTCGGCTTTCTTCTCCCAAGCTGGCCTTTCTTTAACCATTCTAACAGCTGACAGAAATGACTGATTAGAATTTCACCCTCTTCCACCTTATCTTCTTGTCTCTAACTTCTAGGGGAGGCACAGATATAAATGAGCAAATAGCAGAAGCAGAAAGGCAGAAAAACAAAGGATCTCAGAGAGATTAATTGGCCCCTGAAAATCTGAAAGTGACTTTTGTCACTATTATAAATCAATATGCAGGACTTCTTTAAACACTAGATAAAAACCATATAGAATGTCAAAACCATGATTAAAAGGTAAATAAACATAATGAATTTCAACAAGATCTGGAATTTATTTTGCCACTTTAAAAAATAATAAGATAGAGGGTTTTCTTCTTTCTTGTCTCCTTCATCCAATGATGATTACATTAAGGGGACGTTTCAAAACGTCCACATTGTATATCTGGGCTTTTAACCTCCCCCAAAGATTAGATAAAGTCAGCCAAACCAAAAAGCATTTTTGGCTCATGTACACAGTTCATTCTTTAAATAGGAGTTTCAGCATGTCCAGGCAGGAGCAAAGACTTCTCCAGAGTCTTTACCTATTGATTAACTGTAGAGGCTGTTCTATTTAAATATATCTTGAATACTCACTAAAATAAATGTTTTATTCTATTTTAGGGTAAAGGTCATAAAGGGAAAAGTGAGACATAGGCACTGTGCTATGACCCTGCAAATATATGGTATATTACATTTTTGTCCATCATATTGCTATAAAAAGCCAGAAGCAGGATAAAAAATATCCATTTGGCCATGAGGGTGTATTTTTCCTCTTGAGATGGATATCCAAGATCAAGGGCCAGTTACCACTCAGCTGGCAGCAGCCATTTGGCAGCTCCCCAGTCCATGTTAGAAACTGCCTGAGACCTGTGGTTAAACTACCAATGCTCACCCCACCCCCCAAAACATCTTCCCTTTTCGGTGATTCTGATGATTAAAAATATACCATGATTCCTAGGTGGACCTCCTAGAAGCAGATATCAAATAGAGAGGTTTCTCCTTCAGGGTTCCTTTAGGGTCATTATCCTTGTAATTATTACAAGTGGTATATCAGCCAGGAAAATATAAACCACTCTGTTTAAAAAGAAGAAATTTAATACAGGGAATTGGTTACACAAGTGTTGCAAGAGCTGGGAAGCCAAACGGGATGGTGAGGCAATTCAGAAATTAGCAACAGCAGGAAGCCACTATGTGGGGCAGGGGCTAGAAAGACACATGGTGGAATGATGTTATCAAAGAGCAGAAATGGGGACCAGAAGCAGCAGTTAGATCTACAATGGAGGACTTCCCAGAAGGAATGGGGCAGAGGGAGGGACTAGTCCAACAAGACTGAATCAGGAAGGAGATGCAGCAAATACCAGGGTCACTGCTTGAAGCATGGTGAAGGGGAGAAATACCCTGGCTTCTCTCTGACTCCTACCTTCCAGTCTTTTCTCAGTGCATCCCATTGGTCAAGGCTATCAGACAAAAGGCAAGGGATCTGGAGAATGTAGTTCCCCGAAATGCAGAACCCAGCTGAAGAAGTGTAGGAAATGGATATGAGAGAAAACATAAATGTCTGACAAAAGCAGCTATTGCCAGCCTCACTATTTGGAACCTCTATTCTGTTTCAGTGAGCTCATTAAAAAAACAATCCTTAAGACACCAGCTGCTAGGAACTGACAAATGTAGCACTTTGATTGCCATGATATATATGACCTCCCCTAACTACACAGCAAAAATGTTGGATGCATTTTTGAGCCTATATATGCTCCTTCATAGCTCAGTAGCAAACATGCTAGTGAGGAGCTCTGTCTGCGCATCCATGGAAGTTCAAATAGAATGTATAACAAGTGCTTTCAGTCAAAGAATAGACTTTAGAGAAGGAAATCTATGAGTCTTTGACGCAATTGTTATCAGAGAATGGAAGGAAAGATCGGCCTAAAATAAAACCTGTGGGAGGCATGGCCATCAAAATGATGATTTTAAATGTCAGTGATTAAACTTTGACCACTGTGCTCTGGATCACAATTGGTCTTAACTCTAAATTCTCGCATGACTGACAGCAGCACTTTCCAAAGCCTTTGTCTGCCAACCCAAATACATCAGCCTAGTTTTATATCCTACTTGATGGAGCATAAAAGGATGAAAGCTAAATGATCATGCAACAGAGAGAACTTAGATTTTTTTTAAAAAACACTAACTCTATTAGTTAAAACTAGTCACCAACACAGAGCTTCATGATTTGGAAAGAAAATTGCTTAAAGAAAAGATATTTTCCTCAACAAGCTTAGATGATGTGATGGTTAAGCTAATGTGTCAACTCAGCCAGGTAATGGTGCCCCATGGTATGGTCAAACAAGTACTGGGCTAATTGTAATACAAGGGCATTTCATGGACTTTAATCATCAGTGAGTTGATTGCACAGATGGCTGGTTACATCTACAATCAACTGAGGAGATTGTCATCAGCAATGAGTGACATCTCATCCAACAGCTGAAGGCCTTAAAAGGAGAAGTGATTTCAGCATTCACAGGGAGAGAATTCCATCTCTACTTCAGACAGCCAGTGTTTCCTGTGGAACTCATCTAGGAATTTCATCAGAGTACCTGGCTTGCAGCCTACCCTGCAGAATTTGGACTTGTGCATGCCCATGGTTGCATGAGATAATTTTATAAAATCTCATGCTACTTACAGATATCTCCTGTCAGTTCTGTTTTCCTAGAGAACCCTGACTAATACAGCTTGGTACTGGGGATGGTTCTTGAGACAAAGAATCTTAAAAATGGGATTTCTGGGGAGGAGATGTAGTTGAGTGGTTGAACTCCTGCTTTCCACATATAAAGACCCAAATTCAATCCCTAGTACCTCCTAGGAAAAAAAGGGGGATTTCTGGATTGGTTCTGGGATTTTGAAATTGACTCTCTACTTTCATTAGATTCAAGGCACTTATTACCCTGTGTCCAATAATCAAGAGGACAGTGACAGTCTATGACATGTGTTGTCAATAGAGATATGCAAAATATCACCACTGGATATAACCACTTCCATACCTAAAAGAGGCAAGGCTCTGGGTGAGTGTTTTGAACACCTAAACAGAGTTTTGTGGAGTTAAAAGATACAATGATGCTGGCTGGCTGCTTCCTAAATATGCTGGATACGGTTGCTAATAAAAGGGATGAGCTGAAGGCTTCAAATCTGCAACTTAAATGCCACATGAATGATGTGAAAGTTTCTACCTGTGATCTGAAAGAAAATCTTGTTTTGGGCAGCCGCAGATTTGAGATCTCTGAAAACCAAACTCAGAGTCTTAGTGTGCAAGTAGCAGTTACAATAGAAACTAAAATTTCAACCTTGCAGAATGCCTGCTGTTAAAGTGAGGGCATTGATTGGAAAGGAGTAGAATCTGGAGGATTGGGATGGAAACATATGGGTTGATTATGATAACAGTGAGGACACTTAAACCCTAAATTCTGCTGAGACTTTGTCAGATAAACCTGTAATGGTCTGCCCTGAGGAGTCAGCCACCTGACCTCCAACCTGTCCTGAGAAGAGGACCACCCAATTTCAAGCCTGCCCTACCCAACCTCCAGCCTGCCCCAAGGAGTACAGACCTCCTCCACACCCTGAGGAGACAACCGCCCAACCTCCAACCTGCCCTGAGGAGTCTGCCATCCAACCCACACCTGAAGAGATTAATCCTGTCTCAGGAGATGAAACTGCAAGGAAATGCCCTAAGGTAATTAGATTGCAAGATGCTTCTAATGCTTCTCCTTATCCTCCCCTACCACCCCTCTTTCTTCCAGACCAATAACTAGACTAAAGTCACAACAAACCCCCAAAGATGAAGAACAAAGTGTGACCAATGAGGAAGTATGCTATACTCCAAAAGAACTGCGTGAATTTTCCAATTTATGTAGACAGAAATCAGGAGAATATGTGTGGGAATGGATATTAGGGGTATGAGATAATGGTGGAAGGAATATAAAATTGTATCATGCTGAATTTATTGATATGGACCCACTAAGCAAAGATTCTGGATTCAATGCTGTAGCTTAAGGGCTGGTTTGTTGTTCGGGTGGCTGGCTGAAACATGGACCAAAAGATGGCCAACACTGCCTGAGGTTGAAATGCTAGGATTGCCCTGGTATACTGTAGATGAGGGGATCCAAAGGCTTAGAGAGACTGGAATATTAAAATGGATTTACCATCTAAGACCTGCATGCCCAACTCAAGAATGTCCAGAGGACACACCTTTCACCAGGACTGTGAGGAATAATTTGAGACTAACTCCATCTTTCCTGAAGAGCTCTCTGGTTGCTTTTCTCTGTAAGACAGATATTACCGTGAGACTGCTGTCACAGAACTAAGATCTTTAAACACTATGGGGATGATCAGATTCTGGGTCACAGAAACCAAGTCACTTAATTGCCAAAGACAAGGTGGGCACAGCTACCACAATGTAAAGAAGACTCAAAGCAGCAATCAAAATAGTCTGAGTCTTATAGACCTATGGAATTGGTTAATAAATCATGGGGTACCTAAAAGTAAAATAAATGGGCAGTCTGCTAAAGTCCTACTTGATCTGTATAAGCAGAATAGTTCTAGGTCGAGTGAATGAAAACCTAAGTTGAATTACAGAAATAGAGAATCACAGCCCCTTAATGAATTCCCAGACTTGAGACAGCGTACAGACCCAAAGCCCCTTGAAAGAAGGGAAGGCCGGGTCCCCTTAGGGAAGGATCCTATTACAATGCCAAAAATTTATACTGTTAATCTTCCTCCCAGCTTTCCCCGAAGAAACCTAGGGCCTTTTACAAGGGTAACTGTGCATTGGGGAAAAGGAAATGATCAGACATTTGGGGGATTATTAAACACTGGCTCAGAAGTGATGTTAACTCCAGGAGACCCAAAATATCACTGTGGCTTATGGACATCAAGTCATCAATGGAGTTTTAGTTCAGGTCCACCTGACAGTGAGTCCAGTGGGTCCCAAGACTCATTCTATGGTTATTTCTCTAGTTCCAGAATCCATTATTGGAATAGACATATTCAGCAACTAGCAGAATTCCCACATTGGTTCCCTGACTTGTGGAGTGAGGGCTATTATGATAGGAAAGACCAAGTAGACGCCACTAGAACTGCCCCTGCCTATCAAAATGGCAAATCAAAAGCAATACTGGACTTCTGGAGGGATTGCAGAGATCAATGCCATCATGAAGGATCTGAAGGATGCAGGGGTGGTGATTCCCATCAATCCCCATTCAACTCTCCTATTTGGACTGTGCAGAAGAGATGGATCTTAGAGGATGACAGTGAATTATCATCAATTTAAGCAGGTGGTGACCCCAGTTGCAGCTGCTGTTCCAGATGTGGTATCATTGCTTGAGCAAATCAACACATCCCCTGGTACCTAATATGTGCCTATTGATCTAGAAAATGCTTTTTTCTCAATTGTTAATAATGAAGACCACCAGAAACAGTTTGCTTTCAGCTGGCAAGGCCAGCAATAGACCTTTGCTGTCCTAATGTGGGGGTATATCAACTCTCCAACCCTATGTCATAAAATTGTCCACAGGGATCTTGAACATCTCTCTCTCCCACAAGACATCACTCTGATCCATCATATTGATGATATCATGCTGATTAGACCTGGTGAGAAAGACATAGCAACTACTCTAGACTTATTGGTAAGGCATTTGTGTGCTACTCTGGCCCCTTTACCGTGACCAGAAAAGCTGCTAGTTTTAAGAGGGGACCAGAACAAGAGCTCTGTGAAAGGTCCAGACTGCTGTGCAAGCTGTACTGCCACTTGGGCCATATGATCATGCAGATCCAATGGTGTTGGAAGTATCAGTGGCAAATAGAGATGCCATCTGGAGCCTGTTGCAGGCCCCTAAAGGAGAATCACACTGCAGACCCTTAGGATTTTGGAACAAAGCCTTGCCATCTTCTGCAGATAACTACCCTCCTTTTGAGAAACAGCTTTTGGCCTGCTACTTGGCCTTAATAGAGACTGAACGCTTAACCATGGACCATCAAGTTACCATGAGACCTGAGTTGCCTATCATGAGCTGGGTATTATCTGACCCATCAAACCATAAATTTGGGTGTGCACAGCAGCACTCCATCATAAAGTAGAAGTGGTACATATGAAATAGGGCTCAAGTGGGTCCTGAAGGCACAAGTAAGTTACATGAGGAAGTGGTCCAAATGCCCATGATCATCACCTCAGCCATGTTACCTTCTCTTTCCCAGCTCTTCAGGAGTTCTTTATAATCTGTTGACTGAGGATGAGAAAACTTGGGCCTGGTTTATAGATGGTTTATAGATGGTTCTGCATGATGCAGATACCACCCGAAAGTGGACAGCTACAGCACTGCAGTCTTTTTCTGGCATGTCCCTGAAGGACAGTAGGGAGAAGAAATCCTCCCAATGGGTAGAACTTTGAGCAGTGTCCCTGGTTGTTCATTTTGCTTGGAAGGAGAAATGGTCAGAGGTGCATTTGTATACTGCTTCATGGGCTGTTGCCAATGATTTGGATGGACAGTCAGAGACTTGGAAGGGACATGATTGAAAAAATGGTGACAAAGAGGTCTGGGGCAGATGTATGTGAACAGACCTTTCTAAGTGGGCAAAAAGTATGAAAACATTTGTGTACTCACCAAAGGGTGACTTCAGCAGAGAAAGATTTTAATAATCAAGTGGATACCATCAAGTGGTATCTAGGGATACCAGTCAGCCTATTTCCCCATCTACTCCTGTCATTGCCCAGTAGGCTTATGAACAAAGTGGCCATGGTGGTAGGGCTGGAGGTTATACATGGCCTCAACAACATGGACTACCCCTCACCACAGCCAACCTGGCTACAGCCACTGCTGAGTACCCAATCTGCCAGGAGCTGAGACCCACACTCAGCCCCTGATATGGCACCATTCCCCAAGGTGATCGGCCTGCTACCTGGTGGCAGATTGACCACATAGGACCACTTCCATCATGGAAAAGACAGAGATTTGTTCTAACTGGAACAGACATATATTCCAGATACCGGTTTGCCTTCCAAAACTACCATCTATGGACTTACTGAACATCTTATCCTCTTCTATGGTATTCCACACAGCATTGCTTCTGGTCAAGGAACCCACTTCACAGCAAATGAATGTTGGAATGGGCACATGCTCTTGGAATTCACTGGTCTTACCATGTTCCCCATCATTCAGAAGCATCTGGATTAAGAGAACAGTGAAAAGGCCTTTTGAAGACTCAATTACAGCACCAACTTAGTGACAATACCTTGCAGGGCTGGGGCTATGTTCTCCAGGAGGCTTTATATGCTCTAAATTAGCATCACTCTATGGTGCTATTTCTCCCATAATCAGAATTCAAGGGTCCAGTAATCAAGGGGTGGAAATGGGAGTGGCACCACTCACTATTACCCCTAGTGATCCAGGAGGAAAATTTTTGCTTCCTGCCCTGCAACCTTAAGCTCTGCTTGTCTTAGTTCCAAAAGGAGGCATGCTTCCACCAGTGAACACAGCAATGATTCCATTGAACTGGAACTTAAGACTGCCACCTGGCCACTTTGGGCTCCTCATGTCTCAGAATCAACAGCAAAGAAGGGAATTACTGTACTGGCTGGAGTGATTGATCCTGACTATCAAGGGGAAATAAGACTGCACCAACACAATAGAGGTAAAGAAGAGTTTGCCTGGAATACAGGAGCTTCTCTAGGGCATCTCTTTTTTTTTTTTTTTTTTAAGATTTTATTTATTTATTCATTTATCCCCCCTTTGCTGCTTGTGCTGGCTGGGTCAGCTAACCACGCCATGCGGGCGGGCTTGCCTTCACCAGGAGGCCCCGGGAATCAAACCCAGGGCCTCCCATATGGTAAACGGGAGCCCTACTGATTGAGCCACAGCCGCTTCCCTAGGGCATCTCTTAATACTATCATGCCCTGAATAAAGTCAATGGAAAACTGCAACTGTCCCAGGCAGGACTAACAATGACCCAGAATCTTCAGGAATGATGGTTTGGGTCACCCCACCAGGCAAAGAACCATGGCCAGCAGAGGTACTTGCTGAGGGTAAAGAGAGCTTGATATGGGTAGTGGAAGAAGGTAGTGATAAAAATGAACTTAAACGATGTGATCAGCTACAGAAAGGAGGACTGTAATGGTCATGAATATTTCTTCCTGTTTTGCTATGAGTATGTTTGTACATGTACATAAAATGAATATCTATGTTTTCTTCCCTGTCCTTTCCCCTTATCATATGACATAAGTTGTATTAGTTTCATGTCATAGTATTTAAGGATGTCAAGTTTAAGACTGAATATTACCCAATGACTTACACCCTGTTCTGGACAGGTTTAGTACGTTTCCAGTTGTACACAAAGCAATTGAGTATGGCTAGGCGGTTATTTTATTGTTTTTATTTAGAGATCAAGTATGGTTTAAGGTGATGTGTATGACTGCCAAGTTGACAAGGGGTGGGTTGTGAAGGTTAAGTTAATGTGTCAACTTGGCCAGGAAATGGTGCCCAGTTGTATGATCAAGCAAGTACTGGGCTAATTGTAATACAAGAGCATTTCGTGGACTTTAATCATAAATGAGTTGATTGCATAGATGGCTGATAACATCTACAATCAGCTGAGGGGATTGCCATTTGCAATGCATGACATTTAATCCAGTCAGCTGAAGGGCTGAAGGCCTTAAAAGAAGTGATTTCAGCAGAGAGAGAATTCCCATCTCTACTTTAGACAGCCAGAGTCCGCTGGGGAACTCACTGAGGACATTCATGGGAGCCCCTGGTTTGCAGCCTGCCCTGTGGAATTTGTACTTGTGCATCCCCATGGTCACATGAGACAATTTTATAAAATCTCATAGTATTTACATATATCTCCTGTCAGTTCTGTTTTCCTAGAGAACAGCCCAAGTCTAATGTCACCTCTGAAGTCTTCCCAAAACAGAGGTTTTTGCCTCATTTTTTTATTTTTTATTTTGGTTACACCTTGTACAAGTCTGGATGGGTGTATTTATTACATTATACTGCAATTATTTGTTGCCAACCCATCTCTGTCTACCAGTGATTTAGACCAAAACAACTTGTCGAAAGCAATTTAACTTTACAAATTGGACAAATATATATTGGTCAGCACTATAATTTGGTCAGAAATGAGTATCTCCAACCTCTGCTGCCACATTCGATCATTTTGTTGTAGAGTGGGATTGCTCTGCTACACTTTCTGGATCCAGAATTTAAACTTTTTTGTCTTTTTCCTTTTTTTTTTGGAACTGGAGGTGGAGCTTTTTCTCATTTTCTCCTAATTTATTTTCAGCTAGTTGTTGCTGTTCTGTGCTATTTGTAATAGGTGAAAGTTAACACAACCAAAATATTCCGTTCTAGGGGACTGGTTGAAACAACTTAAAGTTTCAGTACTAGGAAACAAATTGGAAGAATTTTAAAGTCCAAAATTGACTACGTGGAAAACAATATGTACGTTATACTTTCCTTTTGGATGAAAAATTATCAACATGTCTATTCATCACTGACTCTGGCTTATAGCATATAATAAGCATCTAATAAACGAGTATAGATATAATTTTTGTTCATTTTCTGTCTTGGTTCAATCCATGGTCATAGATAACACCCACTCTAAAGCATTCAACAAATATGCATATATTGGCAGACCAAAGTTCTCTCTTTTTCGAAGTTCCTAGGCTTGGCATGAATGCACTAGTTCAAATTTGATTCTCTTGCATTAAGATGTTATTTTTCAAAATGGGAAATATGTGTTGTTTCTCTCCCTATGAATCCCTCAGACAGAAGTCCGGTTCTTCAGTTCCCATCTCCTCCCATTCCCCTACTCTTCCTCCCCAAGTGTTAAGCAAAAGTCTCACTATACATAAACCATATGCTGAGACAGTTATGCCTTAACTAAGTTATTTTCTGCCCAACTCTAAGAATTCATTTTGACAACACTCCTGCAGATCCTCCATATCACAGTTGTATGTTACTGCTAATGCCACTGGAAAAGAAAAATTAGCAACCTCATAAACTGTTCTTGCATGGTTATCTACTTCCAGAAGCTGAGGGATAGTGTGATTGCGAAAGACATCCTTTATAACCCATCCTAGTAAAGCACTGATTGGTGATACTCCCAGTGCATGGTACAGGAGATGTGAAATCTAATTTGATATAGTAGTGTACATTAATAGTCCATAGTCAGTTTATAACAAGAAATCAGTTAAACACACAATTAATGGGCTTGATTAAAATGTAATTAATACAATTACTAACTCACGATTTAATTGCTTTTGCCAAGACCTTTATTGAAGTTTAGGTAAATGCAAACCCAACAGGTACTGGGGAGAAGTATCATTTTACAGAATGCAAAGGGCCTTATGCATAGAATGCACTCAAAAAGGATCTGTCCTGTGCAGGATCAAAGAATAAGCATGTTATGATTTTTAAAATGAATTGTTAGAATGAAAAAGAAATCACAAAAAATTTTGGATTATGAGAAGGGATAGGTCATGTTTTAGAGCAGTTACCATAAGATAATATCACTCAGCAGCTTTACTGCAGAATATTTAAGGATTGAGGCAAATAATGCTCATAATAATAAAAATAATAATAGTAATAATAAAATCTCATATTTGACTAGATTTTTACATTTTAGGATATTTCGTGTATATTATTTCATTTAGTCATTTCAATAGAGATAATATCATGCACATGTGTAAAGTATGTGTATACATGCTTGAATATAAACAGCATAATTTCTGATGTATTTCTAGAGTGCATACCAAGAACACAAACACAAGAAATTTCAGGCATGGTGAGAGATGAGTGATTCTTGACTTAGAAGTCATGGATGGGGATTCCAGATAAGTATATGTACATTGTTCAGGCATAAGGATACAGAACTTTAAGCAAATTGGCAAAGGGGCTGAGAGGTAGGCTGTTACGTGAAAAAGATTAGAAGTCATTGTTTTAAATCGCTGCAGTTAACAAGCAAATATAAATGGTACCGTTAACCCAGGAACTCCCCAAATACAGGTTTGTTGCTCTATTTGGATCTGGAGAATTCTGGCAAAATAGCTCACTTTTCCTCCCTATTCCCACTAGCGAACAAGGTGAAGCCCCTCCCCCACCCAGCTTTTTTTTTTATTTGGGAGTTTTTATTAGAAACATCAATGATGCACAGGTGAAAAAGGAAGTTGCTTCTATGTGATAACATGTGTATCTTCTGCTAGACCAGGTGAACTCGTCTATGGGTCATGGGCAAACTGCTTTCTGGTAAGCTGCACACTTTGGGAAGCTGGATAGATTCTCTCATGTCACCAGAGTGTGGTTAAAGATTTGTCTTATGTTACATGGTCATAAAGTGACCATCTGAAGCCTGATACATGTTGGAGCTATGTACCCCAGAAAAACATGTTCTTAATCTTGATCCATTCCTGCGGGTGTGAACCCTTGTAAATAGGACATTTTGCAGAGGTTACTCCAGTTAAGGTGTGGCCCAGCTGAAGGCCTTAATCCTGTTACTGAAGGCCTTATAAGGAAGGTCAGAGAGGGATAAAGCCACAGGGAGCAGCAGAAGCAGCAGAAGCTGGAAGACAACAGAACCTAGAAGCCAGAAGAGGCTGTCATAGGCATCACCATGACAGAAAAGCCAACGACCAAGGGTCTCCAACAGCCAGCCCCGGAATACCACAGTATTGACTAGATAACACCTTGGTGTTGGACCCCTAACCTCAAAACTGTAAGCCAATAAATCCTGTTGTTTAAGCCAACCCACTGCATGATATTTGCTTCAGCAGCCAAGAAATTAAAACACAAGCTTTGAGATATTCTATTATAATTCTTGTCATGAAGAGAAAATGTATCTCCATTGGGAATACTAAGAGAACCACCCAGAATTAACTGAAAAATGTCACACTCATTCCAAGTACTGAGATTTTGGCAGATTTCAACTTCTTGCAATGGGAAATCATATAGAAGAGATTTATTTTCATTAAGCCCATTTTCTAAGTACTGTTCCAGAGAACATGCCTTGGTTCCCTGTATATCATTGGCCAAGGTCTGATTTGTGCTTGTGTTCTGATTTTCCTCATCATAATATTCTCTCAAATACTCTGCTTTATTGTTATATGTGCAATCGATCTTTATATAAAGATTTGTGTTGAAATAGATGCTGCAAGCTAAGAAATGGTAAATTAATCCCATTACTCTCTTTTGTGGGGAAGAAATGCTTTCTGCTAACCGGCTGCTCTCTGACTGGGTTAATATGTTCCAGAATGGTATTCCTGAGCTGTTAGTGTTCATTAAAACATTAATTCCCAGGCTATCCTGCAATCACTAGCAGTGAGCCAGAAAGTCTGAGAATAGATATGAATACTCCCTTTCACCCAGCATTCATACAAGGTGAAATTTTTTTACCAAACTATGGAGATTATGATGAAGGTTGTCTTTAATGCCAACATAATCAAGATCATCTAATGACAGGAATAAAAACAAGAGAAGTAAAACAGAAACCAGAACAACAAACCTAGCAAGTAAAAGGATCAGGTGAATGGGAGTTCAGGCGAGGTGTGCTCAGGAAATTGATTCAGAGATGAACAGTGGAACATTTCTGTCATTAAAGCTGGCCCCATTCTTTCCTCGTGGTATAGAGTCTCCTTTACAGTAAAGCACCTCCACCCCTAGGCTCTAATTAAAAACAACCCAGCTCTCAGTAGCCCAGCTCTCAAGGAATGAGCTGCCTTCCTGCCCAGTGAGAAGCCACCCAGGAATGTGGGATTCCCTGCTCCCCTGGCCTCTCCTCACATCCTGTCCTGCCCTTAGCACCTCCAGCTCACACTTTGCAAGCCCCAGCTGCTTTCCTCCATCATTTCCTAGAGTGCAAAGGCCCAGAGCCAACTCTGGATTCACATGTGTGGGACTTAAAGACATCTCAAGCATGTGTCTTGAGCATCCAGCATGGAACCAACAGCATCTGCTGTCCTCAGAAAGAGCTCATTCAGGACACTCCCAGGGACCATACAGCTTGGTGCCCTGGGACAGGACTGTGCCACCTCATCGGGACATATAGGATGCTGGTAGCAGGAAACCTGTCACCCAGTTTCCTCCACAAGGTCAGCTGTAGACGATCAGGCGAATGGCTTGCT
>JAKSZT010053888.1:13299084-13382537 GCA_026826555.1 Tolypeutes matacus
TCTCCTGGGGCCTTTTTCCAACATCAAAACTGCTTCTCAAAAGACTGCTTCAACTTTCCTTTGCCTTGCCTTTTATATTCAATTCCCCACCCACCAAGGGGTGGGGCTCAACGCCCTAATCCTAACCTAATCATGCCCAGATTAACACATCAGTTTACAAGCATGATTCAATTATATTTTTGGAATTCATAATTACATCAAACTGCCACACCCAGGAAATGGAAAGCATGCCCTATGTTCACAGATAACTTGGGTATCTCTGCTAGGGGAAGCAGCCTGATGGGGAAGACTAATTACAGGCATTCCTGGAGCAGCCAACCGGGTGCCCTCCTCTAAGACAGACTGGGAGAGGTCTATGGTGAAAAGGTAAGATGGCTTTGGAGTTGAATCC
Source organism: Tolypeutes matacus (assembly GCA_026826555.1). Lineage (NCBI taxonomy): Eukaryota > Metazoa > Chordata > Mammalia > Cingulata > Chlamyphoridae > Tolypeutes > Tolypeutes matacus. The sequence continues at coordinate 13,299,476 of JAKSZT010053888.1, forward strand.
AGCTCTGCCTCTTACTAGATCTAGGTGAAGATGTTCTATCATTAAGTTGAGTTGTCATCTATTGATTGATGCCTACCATGTGCCAGCCACTATTCCCTGTGCTTGAGAGACACATCAATGGATAAAACAGATCAAGTGGCTGCTCCTGTGGAGCTTACATTCTAGAAGACAAAAAAAAAAAAAAAAAAAAATCATCAATAAGTAAATGACACAACATATTAGAAGAAGATAAGAACTGTAGAAAAATTTAAAAGTGGAACAGGGTAAGAATAGCAGGAGTTCCAGAGATGGTAGGTCACGCTACACATGTTATAGTCTTAAAGAGCACTAGTAGCTATCTCAGGACCTGTCTGGTGCAGATACGAGTAAGTTCTGAAATTTGTAGTCCTAGTTGTCAGCCACAGCTGCCCCATTCCTCTGCCTTTTCCAAGAGCTAGCTGCCTGGCCCCTCACTGTTCCACAGCAGGGCCCAGCTAAAAGTGTTGCATGCAGGACAGAGACCCAATTTCTGAGCCCCATGAAAAGCTCCACCCTTGCCTGTGTTTACCAAGATGGGGCTTCAGAGAGAAGAACTGAAAAGTGGCCCTGACCTCAGTGCATATTTTAAATGAGTTGGGGGAGAGAAAATGGACAAGAGAGACCAGAGTAACCTTGGGAGAGTGTATAAAACATGCTAATCAAGTGGTAAGTTCTGCCAGTGATCAGATAAGAGCCAGGAGATCTGGAAGATTTGACAGAAGAGGAGGAATTTAATAATGAGGCCAAGAGAGCAACCAGACTCATGAAGGATATTGAGGAAGAGTGAAAAACAAGTTGCATAAGCAGGGAGACGCCAGAATAAGGAGGGTGTTGAGAGCAAGGAAAAGACGTTTAGAATTCTCCATTAAGAAAGCTGGGGTCAATGAGGGTTCCATGTATCATGCTGATGGTGATGATGGAAGAGCAACTGCGCAGCCCTCTCGGCTTCCCAACAGGCACGAGGCCCCCTCCAGACAGCTTGTCACGTACTCAATTCATCACCAGGAACAAATGCTGCCCAGGCCCCAGCAAATGGGCAGCCACAAAAGAATGCTCTTCTTGAGTGGATCATATCTACAGGGAAGCTTCGCGACCTGGATGCTCTATTTCTGGCTGCCAAAGAAGGCTGCCAGGATATGAGAAGCTCTGCATATGAAAATAACGTCAGCCTCTGGAGGGAAGCTGCTGGCAAAATCACTCTGAATGCTCACAGATGGCAAGCCCAGACTGCACTGTTTTGGGACCATCCGTTTTTGTTCTTTTATTTTGCCTTTCCAGGTTCCAAATAAGTGGTCTGGGAAACATTTCATGACAGAGAGCTGGGTTGGGTAGGGGGAGAAGGACAGTGAGGAGGGGCTACAAAATCCACTCCTGGTTTGTAGAATCTACCCCTCTGGCTGTCGCCAACACCTGGCCTAAACCTCTATAGATGGTGGCCAGGACAATCACACCTGACCCTCACCCACCACATCACTTTCCCTCTTACTTTTATTCTTACCCACCAAGGAAGGAGCATTCTCCTCTCCTTGCTCCATTTGGACTCCCCTTAGGTTATATTCCCTTCCTTCTCTACTCAGTCTTCATGGCTTAGTCTTAATGGCAGGAAACTGTAGGGGAGGGATGAAATGAAAAGGTAAATGTGTCGCCCTCATGGACTCCATCTTATCCTCTTTGGGGTGGGATGGGTGGTTGCTGATGGGAAAAGAACTAATAATCTATATTTCCTAATATAAAAAATATGTTTTTCTCTTTCTCTGGCTCACAATGTTAGCCATGGTTGAACTTACTGATTTCTTTGTTCAGTAAATCATTCTGGCACACTTACGCTATGCTCCATGGATGTGTTAGCTGCTTGTGTTGGTAATCCATGTACTTGTACTCCAGTAACTTCCAAAACCTTCACCCAGAACTGATTAGCACCATGAGAGATCATGTACTATGCAGCAAGACAAGAGGCAATTTATTCAGAGAAGCTCTGGAAAAGGCCAGATGTAAGGCACCCACCTGCCAACTCAGCAGCATCTCAGCTCTACTTTGCTTAGTCTACCACTCAAACTTTAGCCAAATTCCCCTTGGATTGAAGTATAGACTGGGCTGTGGTTTACTTGTTATGCGATTTGAGTGAATGTCAGGGAATTAAGAGGGGTTTCGGTACAGCAAGAAGGAGGTCACACTGGCAGTCGGGGCAGGGGGGGAAGCAGCATTGGCCAGGGGGGCATCTATTAAGGTAGGCAGCAGGCCTGGTCTGGCCCTGGATGCGAGCGCATGTGGGCTCGGTGATCTCAAGGAGACCTGCCCCAGGCTCCTGCAAGCTGAGCTCCAGTCGTTGCTGAAGACGGCTCTTGGAAAATACCACTGGCAGAGCAATGCACACGGAGCAAAGGACGGGCCAGGAGAAGTTCCTAACTCTAATTATGAGATATATTCTCAGGATTTTAAAAGACCAACCCGAGGTCTTGGCTTCCCTTCCTCCAAATAAGAGGACCTACTCAGCCTAACTCTACCCCACATCCCATCAAAGCTATGGATGAGAGCCTCCACACTGAGGCCTGGCTCAGCTCATCCATCCGCTAGCTGGCGTGAATCGTTCCCCTGGTACTCCTAGTCTTTCACAAAAACATGGTGTTGTACTATATACCACGATATTCCAGAATAATTTGGCTCAGCATCACAGAGTGTTGGCAGTGTTTACCAGCCTTGTAAAAATATATTGGCAAGGGTTATTAGCTGTGGGATTTATTTTTAAACCACAGTGTTTGGCCTATGGTTAAGTTGTATGTATTGCTTATTTGAAGTTTATGCATTAATTAATAAATGCTGGCTTTAATCCTGCCTGTCATCTATTTCCAGAAAAAATAATTATTTATTATGTTAAAAAACTCAGAATAGCAGAATAAAGTAGTTGGCTACCAACCCGGCCATACTGATCGTGACCTGCAACCCCCTCCACCACCCATCTTGCCCTGTCCCTGCCCGGGTGCTGGTCTTAGGCCTGAGATCTGCAGCTCCCCTGAGGCTTTAAGTCATCTTCCCTTCTGAATCAGCCAATGGCTCAGGGAAATGTCACCAATACAATCTCCCAAACCAGAAGCAGGCACTTGGCATTCTGACCCTCCTGGCCCTTCCTTGAGCCACAGAAGCAGCTTAAAGTTCATCCTGTGCATCACCTGTAGCTGACAGTGGGGGTCACTCCCAGCCTCCATCCCGGTTGCAGCTAGAGGGCTTAGGCCAGTGGAGGAGGGAACTAAGCCAGTATCTCCCCCGTGCCTGCCGAGATGGTGATTTAAAACTGTTCTGGGGGTCGGAGGTGGCTCAACTGGTTGGGCGTCCGTCTCCCATATGGAGGGACCTGGGTTCGATCCCCGGGACCTCCCGGTAAAAAAAAAAAAAAAAAAAAAAAACTGTTCTGTGCCCCGGGCAATTTCTATTCAGCACAGTTTAAAATCTGTAGCCCCTTAGGTGTTAGCCAGGAAAAGACGATGTCCAGACCAACTGTAAAGCCATGCTGTCCTGCCTGCTAGGGAAGCTGACATTGCTCATCTAACTTATTGGTCTAAAGCATACTCATCTCCTCTTCTAATGAGAACACTTAGGCAGGAAGAAGAAAGGACTCAGCATGTCCTTGAGTTTGTGTTTTAGAGTCCAGGGTACTCTTCAGAGTGTTGCCAGGGGCATAAACTCAGGGGGCTGGTTCAGTCAATAGGTGTTCAGGATGACTGAAGCTATCACAAAACACACTTACCTTTTATTCTCTCCACCTCGAGAGCACACTCCTGAATGGACCCAATCAGTCTCTGCTTTTTCAAAACCCTCCTTTGGCTGTCACAGAAATGTCCAGAGGGCCCAGACTTCCTTGGGAGTGGGGTGGGACGGGGGTGGGGGGTGGGGTGGAGTGAGCATTGCAAGCCCAGCTGGGAGAGAGATGTAGTTCAGGAGGTGGTCACAAGGCTAGAGCAGTAGAAATTATTGGGAAATCAGCAGACATAGCTAGTAACCATAGATACCTTTATCCAGAGTCACTAGTGAAAGGCAGAAGTTGCCAGTATTTACTCAAATAGATTGCCCTGAACAACTACGATCAGAAATGCAAGCAGAAATTTATATTCAAAGTTTTCACTGCAACATTATCCAAAACAGTGAAAAATCAAAACTAAAAAGATTAGAGATAATGGGAGAAATAACTACATAAAATTAAGGTATATCACTAAGTCAAAATAATCATTAAAAAGGATTTTAACAGGGGAGTGGATATAGCTCAGCGCTTGAGTGCCTTCCTCCCATGTACGAGGTCCCAAGTTCAATCCCCAGTACGCCCTAAAAAAAAAGAAAAAAAAAAGGATGCTAACCAAAAAATTTAATGCTGTGGGAAAATATTCATGATTAAGTAAAAAGCAGATACAAGACAATACGCAGAGTATAAGTAGAATGATGTTAACAGTTCTTATTTTGATGTGGGAGGATTCTGTATCATTTTACTTGCTTTTTAATACACTTTTGTGTTTTCCAGATTTTCTGCAAAAGAACACATGTATTCCTTGCATAATAAGAAAAAAAGTTAAGAGAAAACTAGAGATTTTGAGAGGACAAGATAGTCATTGTACATAGAATTATATTAAATTTTCTCAAAATAGTTAATTCCCTTATTGCATGAAAATATGATTTAATTTCCATGTAGTTCATTAACTGAACTAATTTTTAAAGTGGCTACAATCTTCTAGATAATTCATTTCTTCATTCAGCAAATATTTATCGGAGACTGAGTGGGAAGTACAGAAAAGAACAAAATAGATTCCCTGACCTGTTGAAGCTAGGACTCTCTTAGGAATGGGTGATACTGAGATAAAAGACAAAATCCCCACGCTCAAGCAACTCCACAGTCCAGAGAGAGAGACAGACACATTAATAAAAAATGATGGTGCCTGGCCTTATATTCTGCTGAGGACACATCAGGTAGGGACTGAGGGGCTCTGGAAAGAAAGAAGGGAAAAGAACAGAACTAGGGCAATAGGCCAGGAGCAACTCCTCAGCCAGAGGGCAGGGATCTCCTTTTGGTTTCTTTCTTTGGCCTATATTAGCTCCCTACGTATTTCATTATCCCCCCTACCCAAAGGATTTCAACTGTGATGATAATAGGCCACTTAGAAGAGAACTTTACCAATTGCGGAAACAAATCTGAGTTTCCCATGTCCATACCCACCCTACTCCTACATGGAGGAGATTGCCTCCTTTGTTTAATTAAGAACACGAAGGAAGCCAAGGTTAAAAAAAAAAAAAAGCCTGGAGCCCAGGCAAAGCTGGGGTGTAGGGGGTGAACATTTGTCTCCCTTCTCCATCTCTCCTTTCCACCTTAAGTGACATATTCATAAAATCTCACAGTTATGTGGTACTTCACACAGGACGGTCTGGTAGGGAGAAGATCCCAGCTAGAGCCTAAGCGGGGGTCCAGACTCCAGTTTCATATAATTAAGTGGAGGCTCTTGACATGCTGGGCCCATGTCTGTTTGCACAAATTGATTTCTACAGGAAACGGCTGTGCTGTGTGGTTGCAGTTGTGACGGTCTGTGAGAGGGGCTGGGAAAAGCAGAAGTGCAGGGTGGAGGAGGGGCTAAGATCTGCAGGGGGGTGTCAGAAGCTGGGGAGGTTAAATGATTTAAGGACAACCGCACCTGACTGGGCATTCAGTTTCCTCACATCCTCTTTCACTAGCCTTGCTCTTCTCTGATCCTGAAAACCATAAACCTGACTCTTGAACTTTCAAAAATCTCAAGTCATATATAAAGCTTAATTATAGAAACTATGTGGCCACTGCCCCCCTTATATCTGAGCATGTTTTTCTTAACCTAGTCTTGACTTTTCACTGTTAGGTGTAATTTCCTTGTCCCTGATTCTTTAATTTCACGTTATCATTCTCATCTTGTATGTGGTTCGTGTGGTCAGCAGATACAAATCTTCTTTGGTGGGAAGTTGAGTATTAATAAATACATAAAAATGTGATTCCCAGCAATGGTCCTGTGAAATAGCTCAACGTGTATCTTAGTTTTCCCAAGAGGACATTAAGAAGTGTGTGAAGTTGTGTCGGCTGTGCTACCTTGAGTGTTTGAATGTTAAAAGAGGGTGGTGTTTACACTAATGGAAACTGTTAACTGGGAAAACTGGGGGAGGGAGTTTTTATATGGGAGCTCTGTACTTTGTGTATGATTTTTCTGTAAACCTACCACTGCTCTAATTTTAAAAAATAAAATAAAATAAGAAGGTGGTGCTTAACCAGAAAGAAGTAGATCCAGAGTAGAATTTCTAACATCAGTGGGGAGAGATCTTTGACTTTTTCATATACCAGTAATCTTAGTCCTGTCAACTGATATCATGTTCTTTTTACTAAATATTACCTGTCTAGCTAAGTGACACACAAAAAAGTGACAGAAAAAAGACAACCTGATGATATAGAATAGAGTTTGGTCTCCAAATGCTGGAAGGAAAGAGAAATCATGGGGGAGAGGTGAGCAGTTCCAAATGAAAAGTTAAATTAATTATTAAATTAAATTTAAAACAAAATAGATCAGCAGATGTGGAGGGACTTGAAAATCTTCCTTGGATTGTATCCCCTACATTTTCCTATGCTTTCATTCAGCCTGAACATCATCTTATTTATGCAAAATAGCAAAACTGGATTAATTAAGAAATAAAATACTCCAGACAGTTCATTTCTAGGGATTGTTGGTACACAACACCTCTGAAAGGAAGGAAATGCTTGCAATTTTAATTTCTCAAGAATGAAAGTTTACCAAGGCTTTCTACCCCACACCTGGAAATCATGTTCTCCTGCGAGGATCCCTCAATCATCTACAAGCCCCAGAATCAAGTATGAGTAAAATACATATTTGTTCTTGAAATTCGTTAATTTTTTTTTTTGCCTTTTACTTTTTTTCACTTTATTTTGTACATTTAATAACTGAAAATATAAACAATTAAAAACTAAAAAGTAAACACAAATAAATATATACATTTCTCAAATGTACTGGATACATATAAATTTTTTTTTTAATCAAACAATATGTTACACAATATATTTGGTTCATAGTAACGCATTCATACAGTATTTGTCCTTTTGAAATTCATTTATTCTTGCAACAGATACTTATTGAACACCTTCTGTGAGTCAGGAGCTGTGCTGGATTCTCTGCTGTGCAGGTGATTTTAGAAATTCTGCTGGGTTTAGAAACAGTTTGGATGCCAAGATCACAGATCAAGTCACGGATCAGATGAGTTCTACAAGATTTCCGCATGGTTGTCGTCTGCGAGACAGTTCATATCAAGTAATGAGAGAATTAACCTGCTTCCTTTGTGCTGTCACAGAACAAGTGCAGAGAAAAGCAGCCACCCAGGAGCCCCGCTGTGAATCTTGTGCTTTTCGTGAGGTGAACTCCCACTCCCTGGAGATGTGTGAATAGCAAATCAGGACGCTGATTCCCTCCCTCACTACCACTGGTGTGTCTTGTGCTAGCAACGGGCCTGACACCTGCCAGAACACCTCGCAATATAATCATGGATGTTGTCTGGTTCCATTGGCACCTTGTATAAAACCATTTTTTTTATATATGCTGGGCCTTCTGTTAAGTGAGGTTCTGCTCCAAGTGCATAAATTTAAAAAAAAAAAATCTAAACAACATCTTGATTCAAATCAGTTTTTGCACATTCCTTTGTGCACATGTTTAAACATCACAATGAAATGCAGGGGCTAATAACCAGAAAGGACAAACCGGCAGGGAGTATTCCTGTGCACAGAAACTCAGATGCTAGAAAAGGTGAGAAATCTCCCTGGCCAACATCATTGGCATTAATAGCTAACATTTATTCAATTCTCACTGGGTGCCAAGGTGCTCAGTTACATGCACCCCTGCATTATCTCATTCAGTGTTCCCAGTGGCGTCATGGAGCAGGGGCTCTGATTACCCCCATGACAAACCGGGACCCCAAGGCTTGACAAGCTTTGCTCCCCTTTCCCCAAATCATCTACCATACAAATGGCAGAGCGAGGGTTTGGATCCAGAGAGTTTGACTCAAGAGACTATGTTTTATAACCACCACAAGTTTTATAACCACCATGTAGGGTTTCACAAGAAGCATGAGGAATGTTCCTGACCTTCTGGTTTGTCTGTGAGCTCTGCTCGTCATCACCCCAGCTGTCATAGGAATTCTAGTTATCCAACACTGAGCACCTACAATGCAATCTTGCATCATCTAATTTAATCTTCAAAGCAACTTTGGAAGTTAAATATTCTTCCCCCTCCCCGCCCCCCCCCCCATCAAAGATAAGCAAACTGAAGGTCAAAGAAGTTGCGAAAATTTGCCCAAAGTCACAAAGCAAATAAGGGCTGAACAAGGATTCAGATACGCACACCCTTCCCTGCATGATCTGGAAGATGTCTTTTCCCCTCTGTGATAAGCTGCCTTCTACGCAGATCTTGGGGAACATCAAGCCATCATTCTGTCACATTTTTGTTTTAAAAAGATAAGAAGTCCAAGTAAATCTCCTGAGTGCTCTGTGTTTAAAAGCATGCACAAAGTAATCCTCAAGGGAAAGGAATATGAATCAGCCAGGGGAGGTATAGGAAAAATATCAAAGTGTTGGTATGGTTTCCTGGGAAACTTTGCCTGTGCTCTGGAAATGTGTAATAACTAATCAGCTAGTGGGGATTTTTCTAGATATGGGTAGTTTTCCTTTGTGTGCATGATTTGTCCAGCTGTGTATGTAGAGAGGGAAAAGGCTTTTAACTGTTTATTTAGCATAATGATGGACCAAAACAAAAGGAGAAATCACTTTACTCATGCTTAGGCAAGAACATTTTAATCTTTCTTAAATCTCTGGGTGTCTATTTTTGTGTTCATAGCAACTGGCAGACTATTTAGGACAGAAATGTGCCTATGTTGAGTGTGAAGGAAAGAGGGCCTGGGGCAGTGGCCATGTGTGCTCAGGAGGAAGAGCTGATGTTTGGCAACTGTCAAGCAGAAATGGCCCTTAACCACGAAGAATTCTTGGCAAATAACATTTTAAGATTTTCTGGTGGTTGTCAGCCATTACCATTTTCCAGTTTTCTGATATTCACCAAACAGAAAAACAGGAGTTTTGCAGTTGGCCAACTCCGAGAGCATTGGAAGCTTGAGAGTGCCATCATGTGGTCACTTCACAGTCTGTTCAAAAATTGTGCCAGAGCCAAGTATGGCATGGTGACACCGAATGATTCAGGTACCATCGTGATGAGCGGCTTGTGAGAACAAAGCTTCTGGTCACACATCGGATATAGGCCACAACAGTGTGTGTTCTGGGAGGGGGTGAGGGCAGGGGGAGAAGGGCAGAGGAACTTCCCAGTGGCAGAGCAGGGCGGGACAGGGGGAATGCAGGCAGTTCAACTTGGCCATGTAGCCAGGCATCTGGCAAAGAGGAAATTTATCCACTAGGGATTAAGGGAAAAACTAGTGGTTTGGGGTTCAAAGGCAAGACTTGAATCCTTGAGAAAGGGGGATTGGCAAGAGTAAGGCTAGGCCCCAAAATTCATGGGGTGGGTGGGACTGGGAAATAAAGTAAGAACCGGAGCTAAACCCAGCTGCAGCCTTGCCAGGTCACTGGCTCCCTTTTTTTTTTTTTTTTTTTAAACTATTTATTGAAGTATATCATTCATACATGAACATACATAAACTATAAGTGTTCAGTAAACATCGTGAACTTACAAAACAAACATGCATAATATCATGCAGGGCTCCCCACTCACTGGCTCTTAAAAGAAGCCAGCCTCACATGCACTTTACTCAGGAGAGCTCCAGAAGTCCAGCCAAGCCCTGCTGCATATTGGTCTAGAAAAGTGCTCCTGCCTACACACTCCCCATCAGAGGAGGGGAATCACGTCCACACAAACAGGGATCCACAGGACAAAGTGGAGTCTGGAGTCTCGTCACCAGGCAGGCACTAAGGTGGTGTGGGTAGGGGGAAAAGAGGGGAGGGGTTCTGAGGGGTGATAATGCTAGGATCAGCCCAGGAGCAAGTGGTTGGTGCTGGGAGGACTCATCTTGAGTCAGAAAGCAATGAGGACTTGGAATTGGCAGAAGACCTCATCCCAGTTAGAAGCAAGAGCACAGGACCCAAAGCCCAATGGTCAGCGCTGGGGTGTATCATGCCTTGTCCCTTGTCTTATTTGTTGATTGGATGAAGAATTGGAAAGAGACTTAAGCTTCAAGAGAAGGAGTAGGAAGTGGTGGTGGTGGTGGTGGTGGTGAGGCTTTGTGGGCAGCCTAGGAAAGATAAGGGACATGAGGCAGGGTCTGACACTGCCCTCAAGGGGGTGTCTTGGTGCCTCTACTAAAGGTCTGAGGCCCTGGTCTTACACTGATAATAAATTATATTTGATATCCTAAAAATTCAGTGACCATCATTTGGAAAGGGCAGTGGTGCTGCAAATGCCAGGTTCTTGGTGCACATCTCTGGGAGGGATTCCAGCTCCTGTAGAGCTAAAAGGGTCCCAGTCTGTGCAGCAGGGGGGCTGAGGACCGTTTTCTTTCCTGTTGATGGTCTAGAATTTGAAGTCACATCTCCATGCTAACATTTTACTAGCTGTGCAATCTTGGACACATTCCTTAACATCTCTGATATTAAACGGAAATATCATAAGACCCATCCTCCAGGATTTCCGTGAGTTTTGAATGCATTTTGTAAATGCTGAACAATCATACTGGGTGGGCGTAACAAATACTGGTAGGAGGACATTTAGCCTGAATGCAAGAACTTCCTCCTCCCTTTGCTACTGTAGAGTGGTAAGTCCATTCTTGTGTATTGAGTGCCCATCTGGTTCCAACTGGGACTGCTTTAACTGTAGGCTGTTAAATGGTCCATGTAGTTTTCATCCTGGGAGGAGAAAGAACACGGAATGTGGACTTAAGCAGAGCAAACCTGACTGCTTAAGTTATCTTCCATCTCTGAAGAACTCACCCTCTGCTGCTGTTCTCGGCAAACAGGCAGAAACAGCGTGCCCAGGACGCACTCAAGAAATGGAATCAGCGGACTGCAAGGTCACTGCCTCCTTCCCAGCCCATTCAATAGTCGCCCCATCCATAAATACTGCCCCCTAGAGAGGCCCCGGCTGCCTACCTGATATACTGCCGTCAGATGTTCGCCATGCCCTACATAATGTTCTCCAAGCTGGGACACACAAAATGGATTCACTGGGAGCAGGAATCAAAATTATCAGCTCTCAACACTTTGTGTCACCATTAAGTGGCTTGCTTACCCCTGCACCCTGTACTCCAGAGGTGTAACCTTTTTCCAACATATGAAAATCAGCATTTCCAGAAGAGATAAAACTAAGGAATGAGTATTCGTGTTTTAAAAGGATGCATTATGCGATTGCTTTAAAGAGAAGACTGCAGTAGTAATAACAAAGATAATAATTCTCTAATTTAAAATAGGATTTCACTTAAAATTTTTTCTGAGCACATCTACTGAAAATGTGGAATTATCTATCACACCTGCCTCTTTCCAAGGTTGACAATGCTGGGGCCCCGGGGGGGACTCTTGGGTTCAGTCAAAGGCACAGCGGAGCTTCCCCATTCAACAGACTAGGCCCTCAGGCTGGTGCCCACCCCCCTTGCACTGCCCACCTGCGGGCAGCTAGCAGGCAGAGCCAACAAGCAGGATGACACAAACGGCGAGGCTTGGAGAGGACGGCCTAATGGTCTATTTACAGTGGCAGCTTGGCTCTAAGATCGACACCAGGGCAATTTAAACAGGCAAGTCGCTAAACCTGGAGGCAAAGTCAGTTTAAAAGTGTTATTTTATGCTTTCTGTATCTACCAGTTCTTTTTAATGAGCTGTAGCTTTCTGTGAAAGAATTAAAGAGCAAGCCCTACTAATGTCACCCAGATAAAGAACACAACTAAGCAGGCGACTCGAGGCTCAAATGGCCACACTCTCCTCTGTTCCTGCCAGGGATACGCAACATGCCAGCAGTCAGAACGTGAGGGTGGCTTATCTCCCATTGTAAAAGCCTGCTTAATGCTATTATTAGCAAAAGGAGTTTTGCTGGAAAGCCTGGGGAGGATTCTTCCATTTATTACCCAGTGAATCGATTCTAGCTCTAATAGGCAAGACACTGGCTGCATGTAGACTGCAATGCACAAGAAAGGGCTGCACCTAAATCCTATGGGGGCTTCGAAGCCAGGATTCTGAAAGGCAACAAGAGCCCCTCCCTGACCTCCCCTTCACCCATTTTTCAGCTCGGGGGTGCGGGAAAGCAGAAAGTTTCTGACAGAAGCAGCCTCTGTTCTTCTGTTGGTGCCCTTGGGACTTGAGACAGCGGCTACTGAGAACCACAGCCGGGGCACCAGGCTGCAGCCATTTGCTGCCAGCAGCTGGAAGGCGAGGACGAGATGATGTCGGTTACAAGGGCTGACAGAATGAGGAGAGCAGGCTTCTGAAAATGGCTGAGAAAGGAAGAAAGAAGTGCCCTGTGGGTGTGGGAAAGTGGATATTGCATATTGGGTGGGCTTGTGCGTCTTCCTCCTTCAAAGATGAGGTCCGTTCTGCATGAAGTTCTTTTGGCTGCTTTTCCCCAGGGCCTCTCCCCAGGCCAGGAAAAATGGAGAATCGTTTCCACTGAAGAAGTAAATCTGGCCCAACGACCCGCTAGCTTGGGGAGTGGCGAACAACAAAGACACCTGGCCTGAGCAGTCCTGCTCAGCACACTCTGACCCTGTCAACACCCTCTTCTTAGCACACCTGAGGCAACTCACAAGGCCACATCGCAAGGTTTTCCTCTCCCAGATTATGGCCTCGTCTTCTTGACCACGCTAATACTCAGCCTCCCTCCCCAGCCGGCTTTCACTCACACATTTTAAGCCACTGCCCACCTCCGTCCCGACTGGCTCACACCCGCTGTTCAATGCCAAGAAGCCAGCTCTGACTTTTGCAGCAGCTGCAGAGCTCACTCACATCTCACCGATTTTGCATCTGAAAGCGTTAATTGTTCATTTGCTTTACTCAGGTACTTTCTTACCTGGAGTCAGGAAACTCTAGGCATTTGCTTGAAGGATAAAAGAGAATTTGAACAAAACTCTCTGGTTCCTTTTCAGGTTTGTTCCCCTAGAGGGCCCAAGGGAGAGATGTATAAAACTGCAGCCTGGTCCCTAAAGGTGAAATGCCAATTAATTTCACTTTAAATGGGTCACTAAATATCCCCAGTGGCAATTCTTCTCATACCCCAATAGCAGCATTATAGGGAAATACAATACTTTGAGGAATTGCTTAAAATATTTTCCCCCATAAGGAAGCAAGTTCTGTTCGCTCTCTTATTCATCTGAATCTTTTTCCTGTCTCTGTGCTATAAAAAGTGTCAGGGATATTCTTTAAAGTTTCTAATTTTTTCCCCCACTAGTAACCCCATAGGTAGGAAATCTTGCTCAACAGAGCACTCACAATTAAAAATTTCCAAATACTTGCTGGAAAATTCTGAGAACAGTAAGTCAGCTGTGATAACCAGAAACAACCTGCTGGGCTCTTCTGTTCAGAAGTACCGGGAAAGGTCTATAGTTTTGACCCCTGTCCCTCTTACAAAGAGGAAGCTCTCTGAGACTCTCTTGAAACCTCTCAGGTACAAGGAAAAGAGACTGATTTAACTCTGGTTGCCCCTGTGTTTCAGTCACTTTACTGCTCAGTAACACTGAGAGCAAAACTGAAAGAAGAGAAGGGGAAATTTTTATTCCATTTCATGATTCAGCTCTGCATTCGGGACTGTGGTAGCTAGAATAATACACCACACACACACACACACACACACATGCACGCAGGCCACTTCCTGTGACTATGTTACCTTCCATGGCAAAGGGGCTTTGCAAGCGTGATTAAGTTAAGGCTGTTGAGGTGAGGAGATTATTATCCGTGTGGGTCGAATGTAATCCTGAGCGTCCTTATAAGAAGGAGGCAGGAGGGTCAGAGTCACAGTGATGTGATGTGACACAGACTTGACCGGCCATTGCTGCCTTGAAGATGGAAGGGGCCACAAGCCAAGAGTGCAGGTGGCCTCTAGAATCTAGAAAAGGCAAGGAAGCAGATTCTCCCCCAAGAGCCTCCAGATGGAAGGTAGCCCTGCCAACACCTTGATTTCAGCGAGATCTGTTTCAGACTTCCAACCTCCAGAACTGTAAGATAATATGTTTTTGCTGTTTAAGCAACTGAATTTGTGGTAATTTGTTGTAGCAGCAATAGGAAACTCAGACAGAAAGGGAGTTGGAAAAAAGTGTTCTCTAGAAATCTGTGACTAGAGATCCCAAAGTAACCACACACATTTGGGTAGTTTACACATCTCATTTGATGCTAAAACAACCCCACTAGAATATAATCCATTATAATAGAAAGTAAGATTCTTGAGGACTGACTTTGTTTTTTATTCACTGCTGGATCCTCAGCATTTAGAAAAGTGTCTGGCACAAAGTAATTGCTCAATAAATGTTTTTGAATGTGTATCTCAGTAAACACTGTGAGTCAGTCCAATAGATAGAATACAATCTGCAGGCCCAGTAGTCCCGGTTAGGTGTGAGTAATGTGTGCTTATCTCACTGTCCCCATCCTATTCCCATCCACCATCCTCCCTGACCTCTTCACTGAGCCAGCCACAGCTATTCCTACTCCTTTCCAATATTCTTCAACATCCTAGTCTGAGTGATCTTTTCAAAACACATATTTGAACATTTTACTCCTGTCCTCCCACCACAGGTCCTGGGGCACTGAACAAAATCTTTGACGGGGCCTGGATGACTGTCCTGCTTTTGCCCCTGCCCTCTTACCCAGCCTCATCTCATGTTACTCTTCTCAACCCTCTCTTTGAACCAACTACAAACTCGACATGCCAAGTCCCTCCTACTTCAAGGCCTTTGCACCTGCTCTTCTTTCTGTCTCCCAGCCTGCCCCCACCATTTCCCCTAGGTAACTCCTGCTCATCCTTCAATTTCTCTTTTTATCGAACATGATTTCCTCAGTAAAGCATCCAGCAACCAACACCACCAGATTAGTTGAGGTGTCCCCACCCTCTCCACATGCTTTCATTGCATCCCATACTTTTTCTTTGCAGCACATTTCACTGCATTCTCAACACCTAGTAGACAACTTGTAAGTAAGTGTATGAGTCAGGGTTCTGACACCTTAGCCTAACCACCACAGTAAGCAATACACACTTGTGCATAAATGAACTCGTGGAAAGTTATGTGACTTCTCTAACAGCTTATTAATGGTAGGGCTAGGAATAGAACACGGTTATTCTAACTTCCATATTTTTCCACTATTTCTCACGGACTTTCTAAATAACATTCATTGGGATGCCTGAAAAATGAAAGGGAAATACTACCAAGACTAAAGCAGCCAGTGCTATAGAGCCGAACTGCAGAAAAGTAAGAGACAAGCCAGCCTGGCACATGGACATCTGAGATGGAGCCTCTGGCTTTGAGCGCAGTTTCTTGGTCCAGGAGGAGGAGAGGCAGGGCTGCCAACAGCAATAAACCCTACAGGGCCTGGCAGATTACTCCAGAAATGGCTAGCACTCGCTCGCTGGGCTTTGCAATCACACTTGTACATGAGGACAAGAAGACTGTCAAAAGTGCGTTGGCAAATCATGAGACCCACAGTAGGTGCCCAAATATCTGTGGCATTAATTTAAATTGGTGATTCTGGATAACAAGATTACATCAAAATTAATTTCTTCTAAAGGGTTATGATAGATAGCCAACATCAATCCTTCTAGTAATAACACCGTGGTTTTCCTTTGGAAAAAAAACTGCACCTCTTCCTCATGCCATCTCAGCCCTATCACTGCAGCAGTCTTGATGAAACTGTCAATCACTCCATGCCCTCCTCTTACCAGACCAGACTGTAGCTGGAATTTGAGCACAGTGACACAAGAACTGAAAAAATATTCAAGCTAATTTATTTTGATGCTATAACCTAGGAAAAAATACTGTTCCAAAAGTCCCACTGACTAGATTCTTGGAGCTACCTTGATTCCTGCCCTTTCCAAAATCTGACTGGTCAATTGTTTCTTCAATTCAACGAGACACCCCATATCCTTCCATAATTATTTTATTGCTTAAATCAGTCAGATTTTGTTTTGGTTGCTTGCAACCAAAGAACCCTGACTGGTGTATGGAGCTATCAATTCTGTGGTGCTGAGTCTCTTTTTTTTTTTTTTTTTTACCAGGAGGTTCCAGGGATCGAACCCAGGTCCCTCCATATGGGAGATGGACGCCCAACTGTTTGAGCCACATCTGTCCCCTGAGTCTCTTTTAAAGCCAGGAAATTATTTGGGTCTCATTATCCAATTAAAACACATAAACATTATTCAAACCTACCTATCATTTGGGAAGAATTTTATTTTTTAGCAGTTTAGCAACTAGCTCTCTGGTCTGAGTCAGTTGGAGGCAACATGGCTAAACACACAAAGAAGGTTGGAATCGTTGATAAATAGAGGCCATTATAGCGCCTCCCTCAGGACAATGATGAAGAAAACTGAAATCAGCCAGCAGTCCAAGAACACTTGCTCCTTCTGTGGCAAAACCAAAATGAAAAGACAAGCTCTCTCCCACATAGTTCTGCATGTTATATGCGGATGTAAAATGGCCTGTATCTGTCACTCATGATAATTCCCAAGTCCTGAAAAAGCCCCTGTATTACAACTGCTTTTCCCTTCCCTGCCCCAAAAGTGTCCAGTGGCCACTGGCTCCACTTCACTGTTGTAATTTCTTCCATTGCTTAAATCACAATATGTCTGCCACAGAATACCATTAAGTTCACTCTAGTTCATAGCTCTTCCCCCAATCCTGAGGAGTTTGGGATGGTGATGTCCACTCCACCTCCAAGTGAGAGGGGGCTTATATCCCATGGGTATGATGGATGGGATTATCCTGCCTGCGGCTGCAGGCTCTCTCCATTCCCTGGGATGGCCGCAGTCCATCATCATCTCCTCACCAGGTGACTTGGGTGAGTCCATTAAACTGTAGAGTAGGAGTTGCAGCTCCACCAAGATTCCAGGCACAGCTGGCACATGGGCAGGCCAGAGGCTCCAGTCTCTGGAAGTACACCTACAAACTCCAGTCTCACATATAGATTTGAATAGAAGGGACTGATGGATCATGTGCAGGGAGGACTTATTTGAGTCCAATTCTGTCACTCTCAGGAGCACAGATTCCAAAGTAGAGCTCACTGATAAGGCATCAATCTCTGGAGCTATCCCCCCTTATATAGGACCTGGGTGTCTCCAGAGCCCTCAGGAGCCCCTCTGTGTGGGATGATATCCCACTATGTGGGAGAGAGTGTGGTCTACAATGTGAACTATGGTCCATGCATAGTGGCAAAGCCCCAGGATGTGTATATCCATCACAGGTGATGTGCCACACTAATGAAAGATGCTTATGTGGGATGTTATGGGAGGTGTGGAAGGTGGGGAACATGGAAATCCCTGTAATTTTTGTGTAACATTTATATAATCTAAGCATCTTTTAAAATATATATATATATAAAAAATTTATGTCCACACAAAAACATGAATATTCATATCAGTTTTATTTGTAATAAACCCCAAATGGAAACAACCCAAATGTCCTTTAATAGTTAAGCTTTTAAACAAATTGTGGTCCTTCCCTACCATGAAATACAAGGCAGCAAAAAAAAGCCACAAACTATTGATACACACAACACCATGGCTGGATCTCAGGATGCTATGCCAAGTGAAAAAGCCAACCTTAAAAAGTCACATATTGGATGATTCCATTTACATAACATTCTCTAGATGACAAAATTGTAGAGATGGACAACAATTAGGGTTTGCCAGGGGTTAGGAATGATGAAGATTAGTGAGGGGATCTAAGGGAAGTGGATATGATGCAAGGACTGAATAATTCTGTACCTGGATGACATAGTGGTTAGACAAACTGACACCTGTGAAAAAAATGGAAAATAAAAAAGAACCGTGTGCATAGTGGAAAAAATAAAATAAAAAGACAAGCTCTGGGAAGCGGCTGTGGCTCAATCAGTAGGGCCCCCGTTTACCATATGGGAGGCCCCGGGTTCGGTTCCCGGGGCCTCCTGGTGAGGGCAGGCTTGCCCGCACGGCGTGGTTGGCTGACCCAGCGAGCACAAGCAGCAAGGGGGGGATAAATGAATGAATAAATAAATAAATAAATAAATAAATAAATAAATAAATAAAGACAAGCTCTGTGGTTCCTGCATAAAAACAGTAAAGGGGCTGAACCAATACCACCACCTCTGCAGGCACAGTAAAGTCCACCCTCAGCAGACTTAAGGAATGGAAAGACCACAGCAGCTCCACAATTGGAAACACCTCTAGCCTGTAATAAACGGGTTAAATTATGTAACAACAACAAAAAGAGTTTAGTAATTAGTGGATGCATTAGAAAAAAATGTGCTATATTTCTGGAAATATTCTTTCTGCTGATTTTGTTTGTTTTTCTTTATTTCTTTTCTTTGTTTCTGCTGATTTTTTAAAAACAATTTATTGACATTTATCATTCATACATGAACATACGCAAATTATAAGTGTTCAGTAAACATTGTGAACTTACAAAATAAACATGCATAACATCATACAGGGCTCCCACACATCACCCCACCACAAATACTTTGCATTGTTGTGAAACATTTGTTAACAAATTATGAAAGAGCATTGTCAAAGTATTACTACGAACCAAAGTCCATATCTTCCTCCCTTATACTTTTTTTTAAAGGATTTATTTATTTATTTATTACTTTCATCCATTTTACAACCCCACCCCACCCCCCGTTTTTGCATCCATTCACTGGGTAACTCTCTGTGTCTGTTTCCTGCCCTCTCTTCTCATCCTTCTCCTCCTGTCTTCACCGGGATTTGAACTTCGGAACCTCCGATGTGGGAGAGAGGCGTCCTACTGCCTACGCCGCCTTAGTTTCGGGTTTTTTGGCGCGTCTCGTCTTGGCAATCCCTTGTGTCACCCTCCTGTTACGTCATCATCTTTGCCTGGCTCATCACCCACCTGCACATGGGGCCTGATAGTGTACCCACACGTGGGGCCTGGGGGGCCCACCCTCTCGCAGGGCCTGGCGGCACTCCCGTGCACGGGTCCTAGTGGCCTGCATGCCCTCTATATTTTTCTTTTTTCAATTTTTACCGGGAGGTCCCAAAGATCAAACTGAGGTCCCTACATATGGGAGAGGACGCCCAACCATTTGAGCCACACCTGCCTCCCTGCTATATCTCTTAAGGTTGACCAAAGATACCTAGAGTTACAGTCATTTCCCATACAGGATGGTCATATAATAAGTCAGGCTTAGTTTATCACCAGCATTCTAAAAACCAGACCTAGGGAGAAAAACTAGGTCTGGGGACACATGCATGGTTTCTAATATAGCAAATGTTTAGCCTACCCTGATTATCACAAAAATCAGGACAGCTAGAATATTTACATTGATTTTTTTTTTAAACCAACCTGAGAACCCTAATATTTAGGGCCATCCAGGTAACAGTGGAGTTGAGCTCTCTAGTCTAAAACATTTTTAGAACCATGAGAATAAATAGGGTAATATGTATTTTAATATTAAAATGCCACAGATTCCACAGATCCAAAAAATAGTAGATTCACCAGGTGAATCAATTTCAAATTCTTACGTTTTCTTTTGTGGGCTTACTATTCTCTGTCTGTCTTGGCTCTTCCCTGAAACTCTGCATTAGAGCTCTGGAGTCAGGCACTGCGAATCAGAGGGAGCCATGAGGGCAAATCTCACCTGGAATGAATCCAGGGCTTTTGCAGTAATGTTTGTGAATTGAAGAACCTCAGCTCTCTTTTGCAGGCTTGGTATATTTATAGTTTTCTATTTTGATGGGGAAGAATGGGGGATGGGGGGTGGGCATGCTTGATGTGTAATAATGAATAATTTAAGAACAATTTGTTTGCTCACTAAAATAGCCCTCACATTTTAAATTGTCTTCTCTTAGAACACTTTAAATTTCAGTTTTTTTTTTTTTATTGTGAAGCATGTTGTTCCTACAAAAGGACTGTATAAAATGTATCCGTAGAGTTTAAAGAAGAAGAATAAATTCCCATAGCATTTTATTACCACTGCCTTGGAATCTTTTATGTGCCTGTCTTCAGTTTATTCCTGATCCCCCTTCTACAGAAGTAACTATTTCTATATTTTATATCATTCCCTTGCTTTTCTTTATGGTTTATCTCTCATGTATGGATCTCTAAAGAATATAATGCAGCTGTTCCTTTGTGATTTGTGTCTTTCAGTCAACATTGTTTTCTAGATTACCTAAGGTTACGCAGGTACCCGTAGTTTATTCATTTTTCATTACCATATAATATTCCACTTTATAAATATACCACAATTTGTTATCCATTCCACTGTTATTTACAGAATTTTGCTCTTTAAAGTGAGGCTGCTCTGAATATGTTTTCTAGTGCACATGTGCAAAAGTGCCTTTATGGTACATTCCAGGAGTGTAATTACAAGATTACAGGGTTTGTTCAAGGTCAACTCCACTAGGAAATGCAAATGTTTTTGAGTATGGTTGTGCCAGTTTATATCTCACAAGCAGGGAATAGAGTTCCCACTGCTCAATACCCTTGGATTGAGAAGAGACAGCATGGCTCACGGACCCCAGTGCCTTTCTCTTTCCAGAAGGACGGCAAGAGGATGGAAGGCCTATACAACATGGTGACCTCTGCCTGTAAGTTTTTCCACGTGATGCTAGTGAGTATGATTGTGCTCCTTTCATGACAGGAGTGACAGACCTTTAAATTCTTGCCAGTCTGCTAGGCGTGCAATGGTAGGTGTGGTTGCTAGTATCCAAGAAGGTCCTTGCTGATTATCTTCTGGTATTCCTAACCTTGCATAATCTACACCCATAATAAATAGAATTGAACTGGTTAACCAATAAGCTATTACAGAAATGATGGACTGTGAGTTCTTAGGTGAGGCCATAAAGAACACAGCAGCCTCCACCCGGCTCTCTTTGGATCTCTTGCTCTGGGAAAAGCCAGCAGCCACGTTATAAGGACACTCAAGCAGTTTCTCTGCTGAGGCTCTTGCCAACAGCCAGTATCAACTTGCTAGCCATGTGAGTGAGCTATATTTGAAGTGGATCTTTCAGGCCCAGTCAAGCCTTCAGCTGACTACAGCCTCAGCTAACTTCCTGACTCAACCTCATGAGACATCCTAAGCGAGAATCACTCTGCTAAGTCCCTCCCAAATTCTTGACCCACAGAAACTATGTGTTTATTGTTTCAAGCTGTTAAGTTTAGGGGCAAAAGGTAGCAGAACTATAGCCCATTTTGGTTTTAGTTTGCATTTCCCTAATTACTAATGAGGTTGATTTCTTTTCCTATGGTGTAGACTATTTGTGCTCCTTTTTTGTAAATATCTGGTCAAGTATTTTATTGGTTTGTTCGTCTTTTCCTTTTTGATTCTTAAAAGTTTTTATATTTTAGATACTAATCTTTTGTCAGTACTTCTCCCAATTTTTGGTTCATCTTTTTATTTGCTTTATTGTGACTTTTGATGACCTGAATTCTTAATTTTAAAGTAATTGATTAATGTAATTGAATGTATTAATCTCTTACTGTGTGGTTTGCACTTTTGCATCTTTAAGAAATTCTTCCTTACTCTGGTTCTTGAAGCTAGTCCCCTATATACTATTCTAAAATTCTGTGGTTTTGCCTTTGCTATTCTTTAACCACCTAGACTGTTTTTGTTTGTGATATAAAGCATGGTAGTTTCTTAACTACTAAAACAAATACCGTACAATGGGTTGGCTTAACGCCAGGAATTTACAAGCTCACAGTTTCAGAGGCTAGGTTTGCTTCTTTCTGGGGTCAGTATCTTCTGGCTGGCCAGCAATCTTTGACTTTTCCATCACATGGCAATGCACACGGCAGTGCCGTTTCCTTTCTCCTCTGGTTTCCATTGATTTCCATCTTCTGTTTGCTCCCTGTGGCTTCTCTCTCCATCAGACTTTCACTCTGTTTATAAAGGACTTTAGTAATCCAGATTAAAGCCCAACTTGGTTCATTTGGCCCACACCTAAACTTAAGTAAAGGCTTAAAGAGATCTTATTTACAAGACATTTATGCAATGTCTCTAATGATCTACACAGATCAAGTTTCCATATATGCACAGGTTTCTTTCTGGACTCTGTTCCATTTGTATATTTGTCTCTCCCTACATAGATATCACATTCTTAATTATATAGCCTGATAATACATCATCATATCCAGATCAAGTCCTCCCACTTCTTTCTTCTTCCTCCTTCTACATAAATTATCGAATCAGCATGTCAAATTACACACACACACAAAAAAAAAAAAAACATTGGGACTTTTGCTTTATTGAAATTCTCGCCCTCCACACCCCCTTGCTTGCATCTGTATATAGTGTGAGCAGCAAGTAGCCCTTTGCCCTCCTGGTCCCCACCCCTCCTTAACGTAGTGGCCTTGGAGATCCTGTTTGTTAATAAAGACAATTCAACCAGCTCCCACCACACACACACACAAAAAAATTTATAGAATAATTTGGGGAGAATTGAAATATCTACAAAACAGACTCTTCTATCCAAAAACATCTCTCTCATTTATTTAGGCATTCTTTAATATTGTTCAGTAAAGTTTCATCTTTTTTTCCATAAAAGGATTGCACATTTTTGTTAGATTTATTTCCATTGTAAATGGTATTTTATGTCATTGTAGATGGTATTTTTAGATAGTTTTCTAAATAATTATTGCTTGTGTAGAGAAGTAAACATATTTACTTTGCATCCAGCAACCCTGACAAAAGCTTTTTAATTATAATAATTTATTTGTAGATATTTTCTTCGTAGACAATCATATCACCTGTAAATCACATCCATTGTGTTTCTTTCTTTCCATCCTTATGTTTCTTTTCCCATGTCTCTGTGCACAATGCTGAATAGAAGTGGTGGGCTCCTTGTCTTATTTCTGATCTTAAAAGGAATACTTTCATCATTTTAACATTAAATATGACATTTGCTGTAGACTTTCTTAACATGCTTATAACAGACACTGTACCGTGCCACTGAGAATCCCCCTTCCAAGCTGAAGAGATTTGCCCAGCTGCTGGGTGTGCTATCAGCAGACAGCCCTCAACTGTCAACCTTCTTCAGCTAAAGAAAGTCACCTTGACCTTGTCACGTCCACTTCCTGGGGCAGGCCTCCTCCAGTGACTGGTTGACATGGGGTATAATGGCTCAACCTACTAACCCTAACCAGAACAACCCAAAGGGCCAGCCCAGTTTCAGAGCTCTTTATAGGGTCCGTTGAGGCTTTCCTTGAGGCCTTCCTTCTCCTCTCTCCACCCAATTCTACTTCCTTCCTCTCCTTTACATAGATGCTGACTCCCTAATAATGCGCTCTACCCCCTCATGTTAAACTCACCTTGTGTCTTCTTCCTGGGGAAGCTAGGCTTTGAAAACGACTGTTATCAGAGTGTCAAGAATTTTTCTAATCTGAATGGATGTTGAGTTTTTCAAATTTTTTTGCTTTCTGCATCTGTTGAAATAATATGATTTTTTCCCTTCTAATTTTTTGATATGATGGTAAACAAAGTAAAAATTAACAGAGATTGCATTTGTGGGGTAAATGCAATTTGACCATGATATACTACCCTACCCTTATTACACATTTCCAAATTCAGATTGCTCATATGTATTTTGTTTAGGATTTTTAAAATCCATGATTGAGATTGGCTTCTGTGTGTGTATGTGTGTGTATATACATTGCTTATATTATCTTTGTGTCAATTTGGCATCAAGGTAATGCTAACTTCATAAAAGAGTTGAGGAATATTTTCTCCTTTTCAATTTTTCTGAAAGGGTTTATTTAAGATTAGAATTAACTGGAGATTGAACTTGCTTTGTGCTAAGATATTTTTACTACTAATCTTATTTCTTTAATTGTTATGGCACTATTCAGATTATTTTTAAGACAGATTTAGCAAGTTGTATTTTTATTATAATATTTCCATTTTGTCTAGGTTTAAAAGTTCTTGGCATTTTTTCATAATGACCCCATAACATCTTAGTTATACCCTTCTTTTCACTCATGATATTATTTGAACAAACTCTCTTTTTTCTTTTTTACATGCCCCCCCCCACTGTTTTTGCTGTCTGTGTCCATTCACTGTGTGATCTTCTGTGTCTGTTTCTTTTTGTCTTCTCTTCTCATTTTCTCCTCTAGGCTTCACCGGGATTTGATCCTGGGGACCTCCGATATGGGAGAGAGGTACCTATTCACTTGCGCCACCCCAGTTCCTGGTTTCTGTCGCATCTCACCTTGACTCTCCCCTGTGTCTCTCTTTTGTTGCGTCATTATCTTGCTGCGTCACTCACAGCACGGGCCTGGCTTGCCCTTACCAGCAGGCCCTGGGGATCGAACCTGGGTCCTCCCATATGGTGGACAGAAGCCCAATCACTTGAGCCACATCTTCTTCCCATCTCTTTTTTCTTAATTTTGCCAGAGGGTTGTTATTTTATTTCTCTTTTCAAAGAACCAACTTTGGACTATGTTAGTCTTGTATGGTATGTTTGCTTTCTATTTTATATTTTCTGCTAGAATTTAGTTATTTTCTTCTTTCTACTTTCTTTGCATTTATTTTCCTATTTTCTAACTTCTTAAGCTAGATGCTTAATTCATTAATTTTGCACCTTTCTTCTTTTCTAATACAATTTTTCTCTAAGTACCACTTCACTTTTTTTAATGATAAGAATTGTTTTCAGTTTTATTGAAGAAAAAAAATCATTACACTTCAAATGAAGAAAGAAAAAATACAATAAAATTAGATTTGGTGGAGTCATCAAAATCCACAGGAATATCCAATTTAATCATTAGAAAAGTGACAGAAGGAAAAGAAACATTTTACCTTCAAATTCAATTTAAACAATAATTTATCACAATTAATTTAAAAGAAGGCTGCTCACTGGCTTCCCACATATGAGGTCCAGGGTTCAATCCCCAGCCCCGGTACCTCAAAAAAGAAAAAAGAAAAGTACATTGAAAGGCAACGTGCTCTATGGACCTCAGTTGGTGGTAATAGTCTGATGGTGTTATCTCATAATCTGTAACAAATGGTCCACCATGGTGTGGTGTGGTGTGTTGGTGAAGGAGTGTTTTATGGGAATTCTACAACTTCTTTTTTTTTTTTTTTTTACCGGGAGGTCCCGGGGATCGAACCCGGGTCCCTCCATATGGGAGACGGACGCCCAACCAGTTGAGCCACATCCGACCCTACAACTTCTATAATAAAAATATATTTTAAAAAATAGAGTGGGTTGGGGGAAAATACATGAAATATAAGATATGGACTATAGTTAGTAGTAATATTTTGACAATATTCTTTCATAATTTGTAACAAATGTTTCACAACAATGTAAGGTATTGGTGTGGGGTGATGTATGGGACCTCTGTATGATGTTATGTATGTTCATTTTGTAAGTTCACAACTTTTACTATACACTTATTGTTTATGTATGTTCATGTATGAATGATATACTTCAATAATTTTTTTTAAAAGTACATTGAAAAAAAAAAAGAAGGTTGCTAATAAGTAGAACTCAGAAAGTTCTTGAGTTAATGACAAGGCTAGGAATTCACCTGATACTTACTCATTTTGGGGATACAGACTGTACACATAATACCACACATTTATTTTTCCACAATGTTAAGAAAAAAACAGATTATATTAGCAAATGGTCAAATTTTAAAAGTTGTTAAAAATTTAAAAACCAGTAAAACATTTATTCATCTCAAAATTTCAGTCCATGCTCAGTTCATTTACAATATTCTTTTTGACAATCAGTGAAATTCATTACATACTAAAAATAGCACTATATTGATGTACAAATAAATTCACTTTCCCAGTAAGACCTAATCTTCTTTGAAGAAGATTTCCCACATATTCACAGTACATAACATCACAGAAAACCCATATTTGCCCTAAATGTCTCTGAATCTGTTGCATTACAGATGGTAGTCCATTGTGCCTGATAATTTGATTGAGTTTTGCCCAAATGTTTCCCAGAGCCTGGCTCTTACAAATAGTGTGTTCTGTTGTCCATTTTACTCTAGACAGAGGGTGTAAATTTAGTGCCTTTAAGCCATCTTGCAATTTTTTAGATAAAGGAAAAATCTTTTCAATATAATTACTGCTGGAGATTGAAACACTCCAAGGCCTCCTCAAGGGCTGTTTTCCTTTTTCTGATTGTTTATTCATATTTTCAATCAGTCTGTTCATTTAGTGTGAGAGACCAGATTAAGTGTTTCTTTTTTTTTTTTTCCAATTAGAAGGAAACTCCAATAGATCTACTGTACAATCGTAACTCCAGATACTTTGTGCCATTAAGAGATAAAGAACGTGACGATTAGTTCCCTTTTCTCTTTTCTCTTCTCTCCACCCATAATCCATTTCAGACCAGATTGCTTGCTTAGGCTAAGGTTACAGGTCCCATTACTATATTGCAGCCATAAGTGTATGATTTATGTTACAAATGGGGTTGGTGAGCTCCTGGAATATTTGATAACTACATCATAACAGGGGAATGCCTGTTATGATCCCTCAAAATGGATGCCATAAGGAGGTAAGTACAATTCCAATGAATTTCAATTCTATTGAGCATTTCTGTAGCTCAGTCCAAGAAGGTATTGTTATCCACATATTAGAGCATCCAAGAAATAAAAAGTACATTTGCAATTATAAAAAACAAATAAATAAAGCTGAAACACTTCAAATAAAAGGTCTTCAGAAAACAGCAGGAATTCCAGGAAAACATTGACCTGCTGTTTTCTTCCTAAATAATGACCCAATTAAATCATTAAACCTTCACAAAACTGTTTTCCCATATACAGAAAATGAACGTTGACATACGATTTTGGACATGTTTCCCCTATACACACTTGGAAGTAAACTGCAGTAAGTTTTAACAGACCTCAGTTATCTGCTGTGCTGTGGTCTATTTCTAAATCCCGGCCCTGTTATCATGCTATACTACACTAATTTCACTGGTGAAGCTGAAGCCTGGTAACTTCGTCAGTGCCACATGAAGAGACCTGAGACAGAAAGAAAAACCGCTTTCGATGCTTGCTGTAAATCATCCTGGTTCACAAGGATCTCCCCGAGTCAAGCCCGTGCCTCGCTTCTGCAGTTAAATTCTGTCTGCTGATTGCAGGGGTATTTTTTTTTTTTTTTTTTTTTTTTTTTTTTTGCAGGGGTATTGATCAGAGAGTGACATGCCATTCTAGAGGGCGGCTCTGGACCCTCTCAGCGCCAGCAAGCGCTCCTGTTTGGGGGATTCACTTCCACCTTGACCAGCACCTATGGTGCGCTGATATTTTGCAGATATTTTGTCTGCCTATGGGGCTGAGGAGGTTCAGCCTGGCCAGGAAATAAACACTGAAGTGGGAGTTTGGGAAAATAGCCTCAAACGCTTCCAAAAGTTTCTCTGCCCTTGGAGCCTGAAATTCCCCTCCTGCTAAGTCCTTTGGCGACCCCACAGCATCTTTTCACCAAAGTCGTTCCACGTCTCCTGGATGCCTACACATAAAATACTGTGCCCCAGCTACCTGAGCACATCGCGGCTTGAAACACTCCGCGGTAGTATGGCCTCTCCACGCCGAACCGCTTTACTTTTATTCCCAAGGATTTGATGGGTATTACTTTTATTATTAAGATATTAATATTTTTTAAGTTTTGTGATTTTTTTTCTTTGACCTTTAGATGTATGCGGTTTTTAAAATATCTACGGGCTCTTTGCTTGGAGGTAACCCACATCCATGTCTGGGATGTTTACTTTTCTCTGTTTTTTTCTTGTTCCTCAATAAACTCTTTTTACTGGCCTAACTGAAAAGAAAGAAAAAAAAGAAATTTCAAAATCTCAAAAAAATCTATCTGCATACGGTTTTCCTAGTTGTGTTTAACGATTTTTTTTTTCTATCTTTTCTATGTCTAAAGATTTTTAATTCCATTGAATTGTAGTTAGAGAAAGTAATCTTTTGATTTGTGGTGGCCTTATACAGACTGGGTGTGCAGGCTCTGGCATGACATAGCACATTGTCAGTTTTCAAAAAATATTTCACTTGTCCTTCAGAAGAATGTGTGTACTCCAATAGGGGGGATTACGCTTGATAATTTTAGTCTTTAAACCTTCCGTATCCTTGCAAATATTTTATCTGCTTTCTCATTTACTCTGAGAGATATATAATATCTCCCACTATGCTTATGGATTTATCAATGTATCTTTGTAGTTCTGTATATTTTTGCTTTATTTATTTTGAGGCATTATTAAGTGCATACAAGTGTTGACTTGTTATATCATCTTGATATAACAGGATATAACAGGATAACATCCTGATTAGCTTTTTTCATTATATAGTGACCCTTTATATTTGACCCATAAATCATATGTTGTCTAGTATTAATTTAGCTATACAGAGAAATAACTAAGCTGCCAGGCAACAAAGGCAATTTGGGGTCTTAGAATTGCAATTCGGGGAGCATAGATTCAGATAGCCACCCAAACCATGTCCATCTTGGGTCTTTCAGGCAAGGGTTTTTAAAGAAAAGGAAGATTACATAAATTGTTTATGAGTGATGGATATTTGGGGTTCTCCAAATGTCTT
The DNA here is from genome assembly GCA_026826555.1 of Tolypeutes matacus. Taxonomy (NCBI): domain Eukaryota; kingdom Metazoa; phylum Chordata; class Mammalia; order Cingulata; family Chlamyphoridae; genus Tolypeutes; species Tolypeutes matacus. The sequence continues at coordinate 13,328,201 of JAKSZT010053888.1, forward strand.
CCAGGTTAGATAGTTTCCCGAGCTCCTTATCTTGTGGTTTTTCTGGCTTCCAGATGTCCTTGGGGTGTTTAGGAACACAGTTGCTTGAGGCTTTGCACACTTTGGCAGTTTTTTTTTTTTTTTTTTTTTTACCGGGAGGTACCGGGGATCGAACCCCGGTCTCTCCATATGGTAGACGGACGCCGAACCTCTTGAGCCACATCCGTTTCCCTGGCAGTTTGTGTTCTCGGGCTGAGACTGCTTAAGATTAACCTCCAGAAAGACCCCCGACTCCATTTTAAATCTCTCAGCCATGGAACCTTATTTAGTTTTATTTCTTTTTAGATATTGCCCATATGCCTTTTCTATCCTTTGACTTTCAATCTTTTTGTCTTCTTATGTTAAGGTATGTGTTATGGTTTGAATTGTGTCCCCGGAAAAAAGATATGCTGATATCCTAATGCCCCAGTACTTCAGAATGTGAATTCATTTGCAAATGGAATCCTTTCAGAAGTAATTAAATGAGGTCATACTGGAGTAAGGCAGGCCCTTAATCCAATGTGATTGGTGTCCTTATAAGAAAAAGAGGAGGAAGCAGCTGTAGCTCAAGCAGTTGAGCACCTGCTTTCCACGTATGAGGTCCTGGGTTCAATCCCTGGCAATAGTACCAGTACCGCAAAAAAAAATTGAGAGACACAGGGATAGACACAGAGGGAAGACTACCATGTGAAGAAAGAGGCAGAGATTGGAATTATGCCAACACAAGCCAGGGTACACCCAAGTCAACAGGACGTGGAAGAAGCAGGGAAGGGATCTTCTCTAGAGCTCCCCAAGGGAGCGTGGCACTACCAATACCTTGATTCTGGACTTCTCACCTCCAGAATTGTAAAAGAATAAATTTATTTTGTTTTAAGTCACCCAGTTTGTGATACTTTGTTACAGTCACCCTAGGAAACTAATACAGTATGTCTCTCATAGACAACAAACAGCCAGATTTTATTTATTTTCACTTAGTGATAAAGTGTTACTCTAGAGCAGGGCTTCTTAACCAGGGGTTCGTGAGCTTGAATTTAAATATAAAAAAAACACTTGTTGGTGCGGGTGTGATGTATTTATTAAATAATACACAGTATAGTGTGGACTTAGTAAGCGGTCTGTGGTTTTCAACTGACTGGCAAAGGGGTCTGTGGAACAAAAAAGGTTATGAACCCCTGCTTTAGAGAGTTATAGTGATTACAGACTTATTTGGATTCATCTTTAGCATTGTATCATGTGCTTTCTATCTTACTTTCTCTGTTTCTACCCTCCCCCCGCCTTAACTTTCTTGCCTTCTGTGAGATTAAGGTTTGTTTTGTTTTGTTTTACTCATTCCATTTTTTTCCTCTTATTTGCAAAAATAAAAATAAAAATCCTCTTTCTAGCCCTTTAAGAGAAACCTAAGCTACAGTCAATCCTCATTATTCACAGATTCTGTATTTGTGATTTCCCCTACTTGCTAAAATTTATTTGTAACCCCCAAATCAACAAACATGGTGCTTTTGCAGTCATTTGTGGACATGATAGAGCACGAAAAATAGAGTCACCTGATGAGTGTCTTCCCAGCTTAGGTTGAACAAGGGGACACTCAGCTTTCTTGTTTCAGCTCTCGTACTGTAAATGAGTGTCCTTTCCATAGTAGATTTGGTATCTCGTTTTTCACATTTTTGTACTTTTTGTTGTTGATTTTTACTGTTTAAATGGCCCCAAACAAATGCTAAAGTGCTATCTAGTGTCCCTAAGCACAAGAAGACTATGATGTGTCTTACAGAGAAAATGCACGTGCTAGATAAGCTTTGGTCAGCCATGAATTACAGTGCTGTTGGCCGTGGGTTCAATGATGATGAATCAACAATGTACATAAATGTCTTGAAACAGAAACATATGTAAAACAAGGTTATGTATTGATTGGTTGATGAAAATGTTGTGGCCAGAGGCTCACAGAAACCTAACTCTGTATTTCCTCTAGGAGTAATGATTCAATATTTGCTAATTCAAGGTTTGCAGAAACTTTATAGCACATAACTTCTACAATAATGAGAACCAACCAATTTCAACATGCATACTTAAAAACTAGAGTCAATCAATATCTTTATTCTCTTCCTAAGTAATGTAAGAACCTTAGAAAACATTTAACTCCTCTTCCCATGTTACATGCTATTGTCTAATATTTTTGTTCTACCTTATCTCCCCCCACAAATAAAATAATAACATTATTGTTTTATACAGCCAATATATGCTTAAATTTATCTACATGTTTACCAGTATTTTTATTCCCCATTTCTTCCTGTATCTCAGATCATCCAACTGAGATAATTTCCTTTCTCCCCATGATTCATGCTTCAGAATTTCCTTTAATGGGAATTTTATTTTATTTTATTTTTACCACATGGTAAAATGTGAATTCAGAATGCATGCACACATGAGACCCAGCATGGGGTTATACACTCTCTAAAGAGTTGTTCTCTGTCTCTTCCCTCAGTCCCAATGTCAAGACAGACAAGTTTCTTTGCTGCCTCCTTCTGTGCAGGGGTTTTTATTTCTTACCCTAAGACCATGGTGTAGCACCAGCCAAAACTGGGGTCTCAGTCTTATGTCAATGCTTCAGATTGATTTTTCACATGGAATAGGCCTAAGCTTCATCTCCTGCCCCCACACTCCATGAACTGATGAAAAGAAATCGCAAGCTCTCAAAGGTTGGGCTGAAACACTCAGAGTACAGATCAGTTTGAACTTGATGACCTTCCAGAGTTCCTGCTTTCTGTTCTGTTTGGGAGGTCTTCAATTTCCTTATTTTTATGCCAGAGTACCAGTGCATTAAAAACAACCCAATCATAAATACTGTTTGTTCAAGATTTCAGTGTTAAATATAGGAAAGTCATTCTAGGTAGCTAATCCATATACCACCAGAAGTGAAAGTATAATGTATCTTTCTAACATTTTTAATCAATTAAGGCAATTCAGAATAAATTAACAAAATAACTCAGAATAAATACAAAATTTGCATGGAAAAGCCTATTTAGGAACTGAGCTATAGGATGCAGTTGACAACTACTAATTAGTAGCATTTACTTAGATGCTAAACACTTTGCCAGGATTTCTCCTCTGAACACCTGATTCCTCCTGAGAATTTACTAATTCTCAAATCTCTGATGAGATTATCACTCATTGCTCACGCAAAAATATCCACAATTAAATTAAAAAACTGGCAGGATCAAATGAGATTTACTATGGCCCAGTTTTTCAACTCAGTGAGAAGTCTCAAACCAGTAATATCTAGGAACAAATTCTGTCTTTATTGCCTGATTTGGTTCTTTGTGCCCTGATACTTACAACTCTAAATGTTGATTAAAATGAAGGGAGCATTATGTGAACATTTGGATCCCAGTTCAACACATCCTCTGAGCTCATTACCGCAAAGGGAAAAGTTAATTGAAATCTAATGTTCCTGAAAGGTGTAACTTAAAGCCAGGGTAGTAAATAGACTTCATCTCAAGTACCTACTTCTAACAATTGGTAGCAACTACTTGGATTACCATTGCAAAGGGTTACAGGGCTACATCCCTATTCAAAGGAAAAGAAAACTGTAATCCATTAAAGATATCTCCCCCGCGGAGAGTTAAGCCCACAGGGGTGGGGAGTGGCTGTGTGAGAAAATCAGAGATTGAGTAAATAAGTGGGAAAAGAAATTTGCAAATGAATGAAAAGTGGCATTTACAATTGGAATTACCTTTCTTTTTAGAAAATGTATGTTTGGTGTGCATGGGTTATTGAGACTGAGATCCAGGCAGCTGGGACAGGACCAGCTGCCTATTTTAATCTGGTAGGGTTGGAGCTGGATCAGAACCTCAAACAAGAGCTCTTGTCTTCTAGCCAAGCCAGCCTAGTTGGAGTTAGCAGGGTTTGCTGCCAACTAACTTACTGCAAATTGTATCGCAGTTTCAACCATAGGCAGAAAGGGGCTGACAAGGGACTGAAACTGATTCTGCAGTTGTCAGGGGCTGGCTAACAGTGGCTTCCTGTAAATTTATTCTTTCTGATGAGGTAAATAATATGCATTCTGATACTCCGTATCAGGGAACTTGGCATTTGTTATTTCAAAACAAAATAAAGGAATGTTTTTATGGGGAGAAAACTTTTTTTAAAAAGTGTTATTCTCAAAATGGGGTATGATTATGTAGGAAAGAAAATATAATCAAGTTTGCTAGACAAGGAATTTTATTTATTTTCATGCTTTACTTGGAAGATTCGGTGTAAATTGCTATATTGTTCTCCCTCATATAACCTCCTTTCCAAATGCTATCCTGAGAATAAATTAAAGAATAGATTTTTTTTACCCATATAACTCCCCCCACCTCATCTCCCAATACCCATTCTGTTTTTCTGTGTCAAAATGTATCCGTAGCATAAAACCCACTACAGAACTTCTGAGCTTTATGATTAAGTAGAGCAGGCTATAAAAGTATATGAGGATATAATCTAAAGGTTTAAAGATATGTGTATTTTTTAAAAGTGTATGAGGGCCCTCCATAACAGCAAACAATCCTTTGAAGAAAAAAATAATGAAGAATTCTAAGATTGCTGCTGGTCTGTCCAGATTCCTCAGGCAAAAGCTTAAAGAAAAGAATCTTGTTTCCACACTTATCAGGCTCTGGCGCTTGGCCTATTGGAACCCTGCAACTTAAAAAAAAAAAAAAAAAAAAAGAATATTTAAAAAAATTAATCCAGAACAATCATTTAGGAGAAAAGTATCAAATCTGCCTGTACTCAGAATCTTTACATCTTCAGATGTAGTGAGTAGCCAGGAGGTGTTTCCTTTCACCTATGGTTTAGAAACTACAATGGCATTGGAAAATACAATTCTGACAAGCAGATTGTGGCAAATTCCCATTTAGGGTGGACTCTGGGGATGCAGAGCTGTGTTACAGAGCTGTGTTACAGAGCTATGTTCTGGGTTTTTATTTGGTATTCGAGCCAAGATTTTAGAGACCTGTTACAAAGACAAGCTCTTATCACTAGGATTCTGGCTATTTAATATTTATTAAAACAAAGAAGTTGGTCAATTTCCATAGAACCAGCAGAGGGCATGTCCATAAACTCTATTGCTAATTCCTTTTACATCATTTGGATCATCTAAAATACTTTCCTATAAATCTGTGAGATTACTTTCATTTTATTTTAAACTGCTTTTTATCGGAAAAGGACTTAATAAATCCTCTCATATGATGACCTTCGTGCCCTGTTTTCTTTCTGCAATTCTTTAAGCAGCTGCATCTTCAGACCAGTTTGCTCGAATGTGTTTGATACTCTGGAAACATCTGTGTCTGATGGCAAATGGATCTAGGACATTTATTTCAATTCCCTGGATAAGATCCACAGACATCTGTCTCTTTCACAAAAATGCTCATTTCAGAAACTAAATTCTGTTTCCTGATTTGGGGGCTCCCTAAGATTTCGTCTCTGGAACTGGAAATGTCAAATTTTCCTCTGGTTCTGAGTAAATCACGTGCTGCTGAAATTGCTTAATTGGAAAAATACATGACTCATAGTCCAAATATTGACAGTCTCCCAGGGTTTCGCCACTTTCTTTCTCTGTTTGAGTCCTTGTGAGCCTCTGTCTTTCATCCTGCTGACGGTGCTACAGCCTCTGTTCCCAGCTTGCAGCTGATATGGGTAAGGGCATTTTTGATGAAGGTAGGGGGTTCTCCTAACCCTTTAAATAGAGATTCCCAGGCTTCATCCCCTAAAGAATCTGATTTTGTAGATCTGGGACAGGGTCATGAAAACTACTTTTTTTTTTTTTTTTTTCTAAAGTCTCCCAGTGATTCTGAAGGTCAGTTCACTTTGAGAAGCCCTGGGAATTTCTCTACTGACAACTTTAAGAAGCTTTGATAAGACACGTTGGCTCCAAGGTCTATATCCCTCTGGTTCCCTCTAGTGGCCTAAAATAAAATGATTTTACAAGTTAAGCAATTCTCAAGGGAGGCAGCAGTAGGAATGCCGGGTGAATCACACACTACCCTTCCCATTCCTTCACACTGGCGACATGAGATTAAAATGCACAAAAAGGCAAAATAAGAGACACATTCAGAAAAAGGCCACATGCATCCCAGCGCAATGGGGCTGGATCCTAAAGGGGTGGAAAAGCCTCACCATCTTTGCTTTGCTTTGCTTTGCTTTGCTTTGCTTTGCTGGTTTTGCTGGGGGAGTCCGCAGCTTGGCACTGGGTGTGTGAGCCACAGACAGCTTTTACAGAGCGGACCCTGAAGACTGCGTTCAGGTCTCTGCCTAGCCACAGCTCCGCACTGATGGTTGAGATTTCTCAGGGCAAAGCAAAATGGGATATTGGAACACAGTACATTTTGTGTTCAATTGTGTCATTCACTCATGCATCTCTTCCATCAATAGAAGAGAAGTTAAAGAAAACTTGAATCAGGTCAAATACCTGGTGTGTTCCAGTCAGTTAACTTTGCCACATGACATGGTGGGCAAATTCAAGAGAGACACTGAAAGCAGAATTTTCAGGCATACCTGCCTCTTGGCTATTACCTTTGCAGTACTCTAGAGCTGGAGGAACGCAAAAGTTCTTCCTTTTGGGCAGCACTTAATGCAAAAGGGGGGGGGGGGCAGGGAGGCAGGGGACTGCCCGATTCCTCTACTACTGCAGCCAGCCACTCGGGCCTGCCTGGGGAGAAACCGGGGTGAGCCCATGCCTCTGATTAGCTTCCTTGAGTTCAGAAAGGTGCAGCCCTGGAAGCAGTCTTGGAGATTTCCAATTCAACCCTCTAAATAAGCAGATAGTGCAACAAGGCCCTGGACTCCAGAACTTCTGTATCCTGAGGAAATACTTATTCCATGGTACCCTGCAGTTTTGTGATTGAAAACTTGTAATCTGTGAATTAAAATGCATGCAGCCACATCTGATTCTCTCACTCCTGCAATTGGAGATATATAGATCCACCCCTTGTGCTCAGCCATGCTGTTGATTCGACTCTGCATCTCTTTCAAATCTGCCTGCTGCTCTCCAAGCCCACTGACCACCCTGGTTCTGGTCCTGGCCATCTGCAGTGGCATCTCGGGCTCAGATACAACCAACCTTTTATTAAAGTTTTCAAACTGTAGCCAGGGTGTGATTTCTAAAGTGCCTATCTCCTCAAGTCCCTCTTACTCTAACCCTTCCAGGTCTTTCCGTGGTGCTTAGGATAAAATCCAAACTCACTGACATGATTTGTAAGGCTGGCTATGACATGTTCCAACTCTGCTCCTTGTGGACTAATTTTAGTTCCTTAAATATGCCTTCGTCACTTCGGCTTCTACCCCGTCCTAAATGCTTTTCTTCTACCCCATCCTAAATGCTTTTCTCTTGTCTGAAATGATCTCCACTTTCCCACCCCCACTTTGCCCCATCCCCACCCTCTTCTGCTACCTAGTTCCTGCTCCTCAGGCATCACTTCCTCAAGGAGGCTCCCTGCTCTCAGTTCCCATAGCACCAGCAACAGCCACCATCCTGCACCCGCTTGCCTCCACCTGCCTGCTGGGAGGGAAGCAGAGAACCTGGCTGCTTTGTTTACTCTACTGCCCCAGGGCCTCGCAGGACAAAGCAGGTGTTCAAGAGTATTTGTTGAATGAAAGCTCTGAGGAGCTCTCCCACACTCCATGTGCAGTGTGGGAAAGCTGTTTCTCAACCTTTCTTTCCCACCTTCCAACACTGTTACAACATCTTGGGAAAGAGGGGCAAGTGCTTGATTGGTGACTCCAGGGTAGCTATTTCCCTCCCTCACTCCCATCTGGTTGGGAATTCCTGACCTATTCAGTGGCTTCGGTTTCAGACATGGAGAAACTTGAACGACGTGGCTACTTAGTGGTTGTGTTGTGGGTCCCCAAGACCACCCTCTGGTGAGATGATTTGCTAGACAGGCTCACAGGACTCAGAAAGGCTGTCCTACTCGTGGTTATGGTTTATTATAGTGAAAGGACACAGGTGAAAATCAGCAAGAGAAAGGGCATGTGGAGTGAAGTCCAGGAGAGACCAGCAGCAAGCTTCCAGGTGCCCTCTCCCAGCAGAGTTGCATGGAGGTATTTAATTATCCCAGCAATGACATGTAACAACATGTGTGAAGTGCTGTCTACCAAGGAAGCTTACCGGAGCCTTGATGTCCACGGTTTTTCTTGGGGGTCAGTCACATAGGCCTGTGGCACCTACATGACTCAGCAGCTCAGATACCAGCCCCCCAGAATAAAAACAGCCATTCACCATAAATCACATTGTAAGCAAAAACTATCTTATCAAACTGGTACCACATAGTCCAAGGCCTCAGGCACACCAAAGCACTCTTCTCAGGTAGGATCTTCCACATGTTCAAAGCTGATCTCCCAGGAGCCAGCCAAGAGTCAGTCCTGAAGACTGGTCTTCCTAGGGAATGTGCAGAGTTTAGCTGGCTTAACCCTTTCCTGTACAGTGGCAGAGTCAGAGCTCCTCATTTCTGAGACAAGTCCCTTTTTGTAGGGTTAAATGACATCACCAGATACCTAGAATATGTCCTTTCCCAGCCTGCATGTGTTTAGGTATTTTTTCTAAAAGCAGAAAACATTCCTAGTCACCTGTTTCCCCTGTCAGGCCCTACACCTTCTCTTCCCAGTGATACCCTTTATGGTAGGCAGAAATCTCAGATGGCCTCCAGGGCACCCCCCGCCCACCACCACCAGGGCACACACACCTTTCCCAGCTCTTCAGTCAAACACCAGGTGCTGCTGTGAAGGGAGTTTGCAGATGTAATTAAGGTCTCCAATCAGCTGGGCTTAAAGAAAGGCAATTCTCCTGGTGGGCCTGCCCTAGTCAAGGATGCCCTTAAAGGGACTGGGCCTTCCTGGAAAGAGAGATTCAAATCATGAGGGGATTTAACACAAAGGAGATTCTCCACTGCTAATTTTGTCAATGGAGCCACCACATGGGGGGAACGATGGGCAGCTTCTAGGAACTGAGAGCACCCCTGCCCCCAGCAAGAAGGTGGGAACCTCGGTGCTGCAACCACAAGCAACTGGATTCTGCCAACAACCCAAATGAGCTTGGAAATGACTCTAAAGCCAATACCTTGATTCCAGTCTTGTGAGACCCTGAGCAGAGAACCCAGTCACGTCAGGCCCAGACTTCTGACCTACAGAACTGTGAGCTAATAAATGATTGTTCTTTTGTTTGTTTTGTGTTTGTGTTTTTTTTTTCAGGAGGTACCAGAGATTGAACCTGGGACCTTGTACTTGGGAAGCAGGCACTCAACCACTTGAGCTACATCTGCTTCCCTGATTGTTCTTTTAAGCCACTATTTATGGTAATTTGTTATGCAGCAGTAAAAAACTCACATATCCTCTACACTGAAACTTCAGTAGAAAATGTTCCAGAAAATTCCATAAGTCTATGGGGCAATATGGTGTAGCATTAAGCACACAGGCTCTGAAACCACAAGTCTGGAATCAAGTACAGGCTACTGTACTTACTAGCTGTGTGAATCTGGACAAGTTACAGAATCTTGTCTGTGCCTGTTTCTTGCACTATAAAATGGGAACAGAACCTGTTATGAGTTGACTTGTATTTCCTGAAAAGATATGTTGAAATCCAGTACCACAGAATGTGGCCTTATTTGGAAACAGGGTCATTGCAGATAAAATTACTTAAGATGACGCCAAACTGGATTAGGGCAGCCCTAATCCTATATGACTGGTAACCTTATGAGAAGAGGGGAATTTGGACACAGACAGACACCAGGGAAAAGGCCCTGTGATGGAGGAGGAGGCAGAGACTGGAGTGATGCATCTACAAGCCAATGGTTGCCATGGACTGCTGGCAACCCACCATAAACTAGGGGAGATAAGGCCACCTCCCCTACAGGTTTCACAGGGAGGGGGCCCTGCCAACACCTTGATTTCTAACTCCTAGCCTCCAGAACCACAAGACAATAAATTTCAGTTGTTTTAAAGTCCCTACTCTGTGGTTCTTGATTAGGGAACTGAAGACAGTACCTATCTCCTAAATTGTTATAAAGACTAAATGCAGTAATACACATCAGGTACTTCAAACAGGGCTTAGCATGGAATCAGAAAGAAAAAAAAAAAAAACTATTCGTCCACCTCACAAATAATTACTCTAAACATTCATTCACATTACTTTTTCCTTCTTTCCTTCAACAAAACCTTACAAATAATTTCCTAAGTTCCATGTGTTGTGTTAGACGCTGGGGGTATAGAGAAGTAGGGATGGAAAAGCAGAGGCCCTGCCTCTCTGTGGCAGGGGAGATAGATAGGGGAGAGCACAAATGCTACCCCCCAGGGACACAGGTGCTGTAACAGAGGTACACCCTTGTAGAAAGGTCCACACAGGAAGGCTTTCCCTCACACCTGGGTAAAGGGGGAAGGGGGCACAGGAGCAAGATTTAATGGATGCTTTACAAACATCCAAAGTGGTTTTGTGGGGAAGCGGCTGTGGCTCAATCAGTGGGGCTCCCGTTTACCATATGGGAGGCCCCGGGTTCGGTTCCTGGGGCCTCCTGGTGAGGGCGGGCCCGCCTGCATGGCGCGGTTGGCTGACTGGTGAGCGCAAGCAGCAAGGGGGGGATAAATGAATAAATAAATAAAATCTTTAAAAAAAAAAAAACAAAAAAAACAAAGTGGTTTTGTGTGTGTGTGTATTTTTAAGATTTATTTTATTTCTTTCTTTCTCCCCACCCCCTCATTGTTTGTACTCACTGTGTCTGTTCATCTTCTGTATTTCCCCAGGAGGCAACAGGAACTGAACCCAGGACCTCCAATATGGGAGGGAGGCACCCAATCGCCTGAGCCACCTCCATTCCCTGCTCTGTTGTGTCTCTCACTGTGCTTTTCTTCCTGTGTCTCCTGTTGCATCATCTTGTTGTGCCAGCCCACCATGCCTGCCCGTCGCTCCAGCTTGCTGTCTTGCTTGTCCTCTTTTAGGAGGCACTGGGAACCTCCGCTCCCTGCTTTGTTGTGTCTCTCATTATGTTTTTCTTCTTGTGTCTCTTGTTGCATCAACTTGCCGTGCCTGCCCATCATGCCAGCTTGCTATCTTCTTTAGGAGGTACTGGGTACCGAACCAGGGACCTCCCATGTGGTAGGCAGGAGCTCAATTGCTTAAGCCACATCTACTTCCCCCAAAGTATTTTTAAGTAGAGACTTTATAAAGGCTCTAAAAGAGTTATCACCCTCCCCCATTATAGTGTAAATTCCATGCAGTTTCCTAATCTGAGACTTGCTCTCATGAGGACACTGGTGAAACCCATAGCCCATAGTAGCCAGAATAGTTCTTGTCCAGAACAAGGTCACTGAGCCTTCTCCTCCACTGATCCCTGTTTTTGTCCAACCATAATCCATATCTTTTTACATTTGCTGTCACATCCTGGTTACAAATTTGATATGTTAATTAAAAACTTCTTGATACCTGTAAAGTATACTGATTTTGTCAACTGAATGTCTAATGCCCTATTTCTGCCATCATTTATTATGCCACAAATCCATATCATTTAGAATCTCCAGGAAGTGCCACATTATTCCAAAGTGAAAACCCTCTATTAATGACTGCAACAAAATGTTTCCGTAAAATATTTATGGAATGCTGTCCTTAAAAATGCCATCCATGACTGAAATGGGACAGGTTTCAAACATTTCACTTCCAGGTTGGATGTCATCTAAAAGAATCTTTCCCATGTACTGGAGATCTTCATTTTGCTCCAAGATCCACTTTCTACCCTTCCCTATTGTTTTAGTTTGCTAGCAGGCTGCCAATGCAATGTACCAGAAGTGGGCTGGCTTTTATAATTTGAATTTATAAGGTTAAAAGCTTTCAGTTCTTTAAAAAAGCTTACAAGGCCCTAAAGCAGCCCTTACCTTTTTTGTTCCACAGACCCCTTTGCCAGTCAGGTACAAATGGACCCCTTACTAAGTCCACACTATACTGTGTATTATTTAATAAATATATCATACCCACACCAACACATCCCCACAAGAATAATGTTTGTTTGAGTTTCAATTCAAGCTTACAGACCCCAGGGTAAGAACCCCTGCTTTAAAGAGTCCAACTCAAGGTCACTTTCTCACCAAAGTCAGTTGCCACATGATGAAGCAAGATAGTTGCTGATCTCTCCCCTCTGGGCTTCCTCTCTCTCAGCTGTTGGATGGCACAGAGCTTGTCTCTCAGGACTTACTCTCTCTCCTGGCATAGGGCTCATTTCTTTCCAGCCTTTCTATATCAGTCTTTGCTCTCTTTCAAGGTCAGCTGTAAGCTGTCAGACAAATGGCTCATCTCTGCCCAGGGCCTTAGCTGTTTGAGACTTTTCCTTTCTGTCACATGGTAGGGTCAGAATGACAAGGTCCTCTTCTCTTCTCATGTGTCTTCTTGAGTTAGTGTCCATTTATATCAGCCCACTAAGGGGGACTCAACCTAAGTTATGCCTTACTAATATAGCCCAATCTGAAGCCCTAAGTTGATTTTAGCAAGTAAACTTAACCAGAGGCCCCTCACTGAATTTAATACAATCAAAGGGTATCACACCCAGAGGAACAGATAGAGTTTACAACATAATCTTTCTCTTTTTGGGATTCCCAAAAATAATCTCAAACTGTCACAGTGTCCAAATCAAAGTATCATGAAGAGATGCCGTCTCACCAAGTTGCAGCTATGGGTGATCAAGCACATGGCCGCATCATCTAAAGAGGCTTTCTCCCTGTGCTCAGCTGTTGGTGATCAGGCACGTGGTAGGGCATAATGGCGGCTTTGCTGGTCTCTCCCTTCTCCTCCAGGCACACTCACTCCCTGAGCTCAGCTGTTGACTATTAGGCACATGGCTCATCTCTCCCCTTTCCTCCAGGTCTCATCCTTTTCAGCCTCTTGGGGGCCTCTGTGCTCCACTGATTCCAGCCTCCCGCCTCTAGGACCTCTCTCTCAGCCTGTCTGGGCTTCTCTGTCTCTGCTGCTTTTTTCTGTGTCTGTGGCTTTTTAGTCCTCTGTTTATATATGCAATCTAATTAAAAGTGATCTAATCAAAAGTTCCCATCTACAATGAGTTTACAGGCACAGGAATGGGTTTACTTTAAGAACAAGATTTTCTGGGATCTACAAAAGACTCAAACCGTCACACCTATATTGTTTCCTGCCCCAGGAGGCTGACTCTTGTTTGGTTCCTGCCAAAAAAGAGCCCTACAGGGCATTTCATAGGTGACTGGGCAGTGGCTGGGGGTTTGGGGAGTAGAGACGGGTTCAAGCCGGAGTCCTAGAGGAAAGGTCTTTGCCAAACGTATAACATGTAGAACTGCGTTGAAACCTCACAGCCTTATTTTGATGGTGTTATCGTCAGGACAGCTATTTCCAGTGGACAGGCTTTCCTGATCAAGCACTACAGAGGACAAATTTGTCTCTTAGTGAGAAGGTGATTTATTATGAGTGCACAAGCAAGGAACTGGGAGTATCTTCCCCAGTTCAAAGTGGGAATGGGAACTAGGGTTTTTATAGGCAAAAGGAGAGGGGTGGGGAGAAGAAAAGCAAGTAAAAAAAACAAGTGATGCCAGGGGTCTTGTGAGGAGGGTATATACAATTTCTCAGTCCTCAAGCGCATCCAACTTGTCCTTGATTTCAGTGGCTAATAAACTACAGCTGTAAAGGTGCAAGGCCTTCATGGCTCCTTTCTCAGACAACCCCTCAAGGATATCAGGGGTTTTGTCTCTGAGAAAAGTTACAGATTTACACCATTCTGTCTGGTTTTGCTTTGAGACATTATTCTTAAAAGCAAAACTGAGAAGGTCTGGTTAAAATCTTTCAGGGAACTAAGTGCAACGAGTAAACTTCTAAAATTAGATTAATAGAAAAGGAGTTCAATTCGTTTTAGAATTTTCAAAGCTCCTTAAGTGAAGAAATTTCAATAAGGACATTTTCTAGCTATCAATGGCAATACCCCCAGCACCTCCGCTTTCCAGATGGGGAAACCAGAGGCCCAGCATGGCTAAGTGACTTTACTCAGGGCTTGCCTCCAGTCCTTACTCCCCACTGCCCCCAAACCACATCCTGGAGATCCCCAGAGACACAAACCTGACACTTACTCCTGCATGAGGCTCTATTTCCAGACCCTGCGTGTCAGGAATCCTCCGGAGCTGGCATGTACCACTGCAGGCTCCCAGGGGCCAAGGCTTCCTCAGACAGGCAGAGCAGGAGGTGCCTCTTCTGAGCGCCTTTTTGAGCAGGGCAAGCATGAGTTTATTAATGATGTGGTGTCACTGTGGGAGCACTTTAAGAACAAGAGCTTGGGCATGGCCTTTCTGCACCTCTGCCACCTCGATCCCTGCCGCGGGCGTGGCCCCCGTCCCCAGTCTGCAGTGGGACTCTACCACCCATGAAGTGCTGGTGATGGCACCAGCAGCACCCAGTGGCAGCCGGTACAGACCAAGGGTTCTAGGAATTCCCAAGCCAGCGGGTCTGGACAGAAAGCCAAGGCACAAGAGGCTGGCAACCAGCCAGCGGACAGGCCGAAGGAGCCGCCTTGGGCCCACTTCCGCGACTTCCAGGACATTACCCATGTGGTGGTGGATGAGTGCCTGGAGCCGACACTACCTTCCCTGGAGGCGGCCCTGTCCTTGGTGTCACTGGAGAATGGCTATCTCCACCTGTGTCACGAGGTGGCTCCCGCTGGCTGGTGGTGAGGGCGCAGAACAGCAGTCACAGGCCCTTCCTGTGGCCTCCCTCCAGCCGGAGGGTGGCCTCTACCTCTTCCACTGAGCATCAGCCGCTTCTCCCACTCGATCCTGACAGTGACCCAGCGTGACCAGGCACCCGATACACCGAAAACCGAGCAGGTTGGGGCTTTCTTGCTGGAGGGCTGGGGCTGCTCCTTCCCGGGCCGCCCTGCAGGACTGCTGGCTGCGGGCGGGAGACACCTGCCCACCCCTGCGCCGCTACTGCCGCCGAGGCCAGGAGAGGTCTCCCACCTCAGCACCACGTGGGAGCCTCGGGCCAGCCCCGGGCCACTCAACCTCAGCCAGCTCGTCTTCCACCGGAAACATCAAGACGAGAACACCCAGCTGTCCCGCCTGGGCCAGGGCACGAGAATCAACGTGCCCCGAGGAGGGCAAGGCGGTCGGTGGGCCTTCCCCCTCCCCCTCCAGCACCCAGCGGGGACTGCGGGCAGGAGCTGTGAGCGGTGCTCAAGGTGCTGGGCGCCGGTCACCACCACGTGGTCCTGGCCTTCTGCGAGACAGCAGGCCTCTGGGCCAGGTCTCCCACGTCCACCTGTGTGCACTGCTTGGCAGGGGAGCATGGGCCACTGGTCGTGTGGCTGCAGCAAGAGAGAAGCTGCGGTCTGTGGCCTGTAAGGTGGTGGTAGCTCAGCAGGTGGCAGTGGTTTGGCATCTGGCCAACACCCTCAGCTACCAGGAGGACAAGAACCTGGTTCATGGCAACGTGTGTGGCTGTAACATCCTGCTGGCACAGCTGGGGCTTGCGCAGGGCACCGGCCCCTCCATCAAGTTGAGAGACCCAGGCGTGGGCCTGGACAGACCCACTGGACGGCATGTGGTAAGGCCAGTAGCCTTAGCTCCAGGGCCAGCAGATGGGGCTTTGGCACCACCCTCCTGGAGCTCTGCTTTGCCACGGAGGTCCTCCTGCAGGGCTGTGGCTTCTCCAGGAAAGGGAGCTTCTACCAATAACAGCTTCAGGGCCAGTGCCCAGCGGCCGTCCTTCCCCACCACCCTGCGCCTCCTTGCTGGGCTGCGGCCCCACGGTCTCCATGACATCCGGCTGTGAACCCCGATTCGGCCTCACCACACTCCACATTTTCTACAAGCACTATTTGAAAAAGATCCGGGATCCGGGGGAGGGTCACTTTGGCAAGGTCAGACTGAAGTGCTACCACCCGACCCAGAACGGCACTGGCGAGATGGTGGCTATGACGGCCCACAAGACTGGCTGCGCCCCCAGCTCCACTCTGGCTGGACGCTCCACGTCCACATCCTGTGCACACTCTACCATAAGCACATCAACAAGTACAAGGGCTGAGTGCACGGCCCACGCAGGCTCTGAAACGACAGGCCCCCGCACAGCGTGGGGAGGGCCCCGCAGAGCTGCGAGGGCCTGGCCTCCCAGCATGTGCAGCTCCACTCCCACCCAGACCTAGCCCAGGGCACCGTGCCGCTGGACAAGGACAGCCTGGTCCAGATCTGGAAATTTGGCCTGGCTAAGGCCATGCTCGAAGCCCATCCTACCTCTTGTACAAGGACGTGAACAGCCCCGGTGTTCTGGGATGCCCCGGAGCACCTGCAGGAGTGTAAGATGTCTGGTCCTTCAGAGTCACCCTGTATGAGCTCCTGATCAGCTGTAACTCCTGTCAGTCCTCCCCCTCGAATTTCATCCAGCTCAGAGGCCTGACCCAAGCCCAGATGAGGGTCTGAAGCTCACTAAGCTGCAGGCATGAGAACAAAGGCTGCTGCAGCCCAAGGGATGTCCCTGTGAGATCCATCTCCTCCTGAAGAACTGCCAGCAGACAGTGGCTTCCCTCCACTGACCTTCCAGAACCCATCCTCAAGACATTCTGGGGGAAATAGAGAGGCCAGGCTAGGAGCAAGATCCTGAAAGCGCCTCCTCACAGCAAGCTCACCTATTGACTCATAGTGGAAGTAGACCAAATCTTTTGGGAAATCCAAAAGCAGTCAGGGAGTTGCTGATGTGGAGTTGTAGATACATAATTTATATGCCAGAAAATGCAAGATTTCCAAATTGCAAATTGGTGTGTCCATTTGGGTTTATAACTAGCTCCTCAATGAATGTAAAGAAATAAGCCTGAAGAAAAAGGCATAATATTCCATGTTACTGGTCTTCCTTCAAGATGGCCACATAGTTAAGTATTAACCATACGTTTTTTGATTGATTGATTGAGTGAGTGAGTGATGCATGAAGCCAGGTCACCGAGAGCAGGCTTATAGGCACATTTTCTAAAAGCTTATCCTAAGAAACTATTAATAGATGTTGTAGTATGGATATGAATTAAAATGCCTGAATATCAAGCCACAACATGTTTGTAAAAAATGGTTTTTAGATAATACCTTCAAAGCATTAGTAAAATTAGCTTAATTGCAATAAATCCTTTCTCTGTTTGAGGCAAGCTGAACAGGAGTTCTAGGGATCTGTGAACCTCTGGAATTTTTATGCAAAATTGGGTATGCACATATGCATTTTCCTGGGGCAAAGGGCTCATCAGATCTACAACCCCAAGAAAACTAAAAACAACTGCTATGCTGTAGGGGTGCTGATGTTGCATGTATTTGGAGTATACAGATTAATAATTGTTACCAAAAGTGCTTTAAAGACATAAAATAAAATAAACCACCAGAGGCATATTTTATTTGATCTTCTAATTGTGCTATTAGTTTGTTCACCACTTGACTGTCTTTTCAAGTATTATTAGATTTCTAGATGGAATAAAAGACCTCTGCTACCAGGGCGTAACTTACTTTTTATACCCATTATCATTTAGACGAACCCCTTGTAAGCAATGATTTCAGCATGACTCATTTTAATAGCATATAAAACTATCATCTTTTTAATAGAGTATGAGAAGGTTTTTATACCTCCAGGTACAATTTTATAAATAAATGTGGATTTTTAAATTCTAATTACAATTACTGGCATAAAAGTTAAAGTCAATGGACTAGTTACAATCATTATTGCCTTGACTTAAACATTTAAGAGATGCCATCATAAGTTTCAATATGATAACTTAATTCTAAAAATTTAATAAAATATTGCGAGTCAATAAAAGTTGTTAAACGCGTAAGATGACCTCTCATATTGTAAAGCTCTTGCATAGTTAACATATATGTTAACTCCAAAAGCAGTGGCTAAGAACAGAACTAACAGTGACCCTGCCAGAATTGAAGCTGGCATAGGCCAGATAGTTAAACCAAATGAAATGGAAAGATAAAAGTGCTTTGCACTGAAAATTTTCTTCGGCTATCATCTTTAACTCCATAATCATTGATTAGTAAGAATATGAATAGCCTGCAATATTTTTAAATTTAAGACAGAAATAAAGTGGGAATTTTCAAGGCAGATTTTACTTTTAACCAGTTAAATTGGGGTTCCATAAATAGTAGTTGATAGTGACTAGGTTTTAGGGGTATACAAGTTGTATTTGGGGGTGTGCCTTGTAAATGTGTCTGAAGATTTGTGTAAACCTGCATATTAAAACTGTAATGTACTAATGAAGGGTGTTTATGTGGGAGGGTGTGGGAGCTGTAGGGAATGGGGCATATGGGAATCCCTATATTTTTTGTGTAACATTTATGTAATCTAGGTATCTTTTTTAAAAAAGATTTATTTTACTTTTATCCGTTTTTAACACCACCACCCCGTTTTTGCTGTTTTTGTGTCCATTCGCTGGACAATTCTCTGTGTCTATTTCCTGCCCTTTCGTCTCATCCTTTCTCCTGTCTTCACTGGGATTCGATCCTGGGAACTTCCAATGTGGGAGAGAGGCGTTCTGCCACCTACGCCACCTTACTTCCTAGTTTTTTGGTGTGTCTTGTCTTGGCTCTCCCTTGTGTCACTCTCCTGTTACGTCATCATCTTGCTGCATGGCTCGGCGGGGCCTGGCGGCTCACCTGCTCGAGGGGTATGGCAGCCCGCGTGCCTTCTATATTTTTCTTTATTTTACCAGGAGGTCCCGGGGAGCGAACCCAGGCCCCTCCATATGGGAGACAGACGCCCAACCATTTAAGCCACATCCGTCCCCTTTAAATGTCTTTTAAAAAATAAAAAAAATTTTAAAAAGAAAACATAATGTAATCCCACAATAAGCAAATGGATAACTTACATGAGGACAAATTAAAAATAAAGTAGGGAATAAAAAATGTTTCTGGATATATTTCTTTAGCGTTTTAAAAAAGAACTTTGCCCATATTTCTAATACTCCCCAAAGATTCCATGACCAAAGCATCTATACACACTGTGAATAGTGTGAACAGCAGTCAACTCATCACTATAAACAACAGAGGTTTGAAAAGGAGATTGCTCTTGTTAGACCAGTGATACCTGGATTCCCCCAGAAGCCAGCTATGCAAAATGTGCTCCGGGAGTCTTTTCCCCTTTCTCTCTGGTGGTCCCTGAGGCTGAAGTTTCCTCAGTGCTTCTATAAAGAGCCTTATCCCCACAGAGAAAGAGAGCAAGCAGTAGCTTTCCTAGGAGGTAGGCGCATAAATTCACTCTTATAGCAAAGAATTGTGCTAAAAAGTGACAAATAGTCTACTTATAAAAGATAATAGAGCCCAAGTCTGTTAAGTTCTGCTTCACTTTCCTTGGCAAAGCCGAGACTGGCACTGTTCTGTTTCATTGACAGTCAGATCGTCATGCCTTTTTAAGAAATCGCTCTGCATTTCCCTTATTTTCACTTCAGTTACCTTTCTAATCTTTTTAGCATGAAGCCAGGTGTAAGTGATACAGTGATCATTAATTTAAGCTAAAGAACAAATAATCACTCAATGATAGCAAATATCTTAAAGGTCTGCACTAGAACGTAAGTGCTGCTAAAATATTTATAAATCAGTATAGGTGCCATTCCAGATTTTCTGATATCATTGAGTCTTGGTTAATTTCTGGATCAATTTATTATTTAGTATCAGTGGACATGGAACTCAAACTGAAACTCACATATTGCACGTATATCTAAGGTTCTTTTTATAAAAATAAATAAATAAATAAAAACTTTTCCATTAAAAATATTTTTCTCCACTCAGCTACAACTCTGCAATTAGATACCACTTCACACCCATTAGGATGGCTACAATAAAAAAGTGTTGGTGAGGATGTAGAGAAATTAGAGCCTTCATATGTTGCTGATAGGATTGTAAACTGATGCAGCCACTTTGGAAAGCAGCTTGACAGTTCCTCAGAAAGTTAATGATAGAATTACCATATGACCTAGCAATTTCATACCTACATAAATACCCAAGAAAATTGAAAATATGGCCACACAAAAACTTGAACACAAACATTCATAGCCACCTTCTTCATAAAAGCCAAAAACAGGAATCAAAACAAATGCTTACCAACTAATGAATGAATAAACAAAATGTGCTATGTCCATACAATGGAATATTATTCCACCATACAAAGAAATCAAGTATTGATTCATGCTACAACATGGATGAAACTTGAAAACATTAAGCTAAATGAAAGAAGTCAGAAACAAAAGATCACATATTAATGATTCCATTTATATGAAATTTCCAGAATAAGCAAATCCATAGAGACAGTAGCCTAGTCCTGGGAGGGACAAAAGGATGGGCAGTGACAGCTTATGGGCACAGGGTTTCTTTTTAAGGTGATGAAAACTTGCTAAAATTAGGTAGTAGTGATAGTTACACAGCCCTTTGAATATACTTAAAATCACTGAATATTGATGGTTTTTGGAGAACTTTCTACCAGTCTCTTTTTTTCTTATTATAGTTATTTTTTTTATAACTGTGATATATATTTAAATTCCAATCTATTTTCCATACACTTTAAAATTTTTAATTGTGCCATCTCATTACAAACTCATCAGAAACATAATTTTAATGGTTATGTAATAGTCAATTGAGACGATTTACCACAAAAATAATAGGTAACCATTACTGAGTTTTCTAAGCCCTTTATATGTATTATGTAACCTAGTACTTATATCAGCTTTATGAGGTCAATAATTTTATTATCATATTTTACACAGGAAGAAACTGAGGTTAAATTAATTACCCAAGATTACATGGCTAGTATATTGTGCAGCCAGCATTCATACCCAGGCAATCCTGCTCTGGAACTCAAAAGTTCAAATAACTAAGTTTCTCCTGTCCCAACCTGTTGATTACTATTTTTTTTTTTTTTGCCTTATTTACATTAAATCGTTTCAAAATTTTCACCATTACAAACAATAGGAATTATCCTTGACAGCTAAATGTAGCAGTTTGATATTGTTTATGAATTCCAAAAATAGATATTGGATTATGTTTGTGAACTGATCTGTTCTTCTGGGCATATTAGATTGGATTGGATTCAGAGGTTTCACTTTTACTTGATTAAATTATGACTAGAGCTTTGTTTGGGCCACATCAGTGGCAGGGACTCACAAAGAAAACAACCTGGCAGAGAAGACAGAGTTTTGACCCTGGAGCCTGGGAAGTAAGCACACAGAGAAGGCTCCATTAGACATAGCAGAGACCCTGGGATGAGGACGAGCCATTTGCCTGACAGTTTACAGCTGGCCTTGTGTAGAGAGCAGAGCAGCTGAGCCCAGAGAGAAATAAGCCCCGGGAGAGAGACAAGACTTTTCCCAGCCTAAGGCTGAGATGGGAAGAAGCTGGGACCACTGAGCCTTGGGAGGAGGAGGAAGACTGAATCCTCACAGACATTGGCCGCCATCTTGAGTCAAGACATGACAACAGACTCTGGGTGAGAAAGTACTTCTTATGGTACCTTGAGTCGGACTTTTCGGGGCCTTGTGGCCCTGAAATAAATACCCTTTATAAAAATGAACCGATATCTGGTATTCTGCATCAGCACCCCCTTGGCTGACTAATACACTCAATATCATACTTCCTCAGTCTCTGTGGAAAATTCTTGGTTTAATTAAAAACAGCCGGCCAGAACCATCCACACCCAAAAGGCCACCTTAAATAAATCAAATGGCAAACAGCCTTTGCCAAAGGAGCCGGGTCATCTTTGGTGGCCTGAATGTCTGGGTGGACATTGCCCATAAGGCCCAATGGTCCCTGTCTGCTTCCCTCTCCATTAGCTGCATCCCTGACTAGTGCTTATTCTGGGAAATTTCAGCTGTGTGTGTTCCTCTCAACCCTTTGCCTGCCAAACTTGCACTGTGAGGTGGACCCCACAGGGATAGCTAACATCCAGGTCCTAGAAAGGCTGAATCAGTTTGATTAATCACAAAGAAGGAAGATTCAAGTCCTCCACTTCCTAACCATGTAAAGTAGAACAAATCAACCTCCATCTCAGTTTTGTGATCTGGAAGAGATGGTAATTGTGGTAGGGGACAGTCCTGCCATGGCTGGCTACCTTTCCCTGGGACCCACAAATATGTCCTGTGCTCAGGACCAGTTGTGTTGGCCTGGCAAGATAAAACACAATCCTCTAACAGATAAGGGGGCTACCTTCCTTCTCCTATTTTCCCAAGCACGTGTAAACATTCACAGGAGACAGTTTGATAGTGGGCATGTTTTACGACATCCAGATCACACCCGGGTGATATATCTGTCCTTGGCAGGGAGGGCGTGGGCCTCCTTCACTATGGCAGTACATGGACTCACGAGAGGGGTGCTGCATGTGGAAAAGACCTTGTGGTGATAGGGAACTGACACCCAATAGTGAGGCTGACCTTCATGCGAGTAAAACGTTGTTCCCTCCAGGACTGTGTGGGTCGTTGTGGTGGTTTGAAGGCTTTCTACCCTCATCATAGGGATGAAGGGTTCTCTGCACACTAAGACCAAGACCCTGCTTCCCCAGATGATCTATTAATTAGTATTCATGGCCTTGCCACTGTGCTCTATCTTGAATCCACCATTATAGCTTTTACACCTTGGGTGATAGGTAGGCTAATGTGTCAACTTAGACAGGTAATGGTGCCCAATTGTCTGGTCAGGCAAGCACTGGGTTAATTGTAATACAGAGGCATTTCATGGACTTTAATCACAGTGAGTTGATTGCATAGATAGCTGATTACATATACAATAAACTGAGGAGAGTGCAGTCAGCAATGAGTGATGTCTCATCTAATCAGCTAAAGGCCTTAAAAGGAAAGTGATTTCAGCATTCAGGGAGAGAATTCCCATCTCTACTTCAGACAGCTAGTGGTTCCTGGGGAACTCATCAAAGATCATCACTGAAGTCCCTGGCTTGCAGCCTGCCCTACAGAATTTGGACCTGTGCATCCCCACAGTTGTGTGAGACAATTTTTTAAAATCTCATACTATGTACAGAAATCTCCTGTCAGTTCTGTTTTTCTAGACAACCCTGACTAATACACCTGCTTATGTCCATCATCTCAAGAAGAAGTCCATACCCTCCTCCCCATATCCTGCATGCCAATCCCCACTAGGCTCTGTGCCTCTTCTCCTATTCTTTCTCGGTTCCTTAAATCCTTCTGTTGTGCCTTCCGGGATTCGCAGTCCCTCATCAGCAAAATCCCCTTTATCCTCAACTTCTTCTCTGAATATTTCTCATCATTCTCTTGTTCTAAAGGAAATTTGTCTCACCCCTGAAGACACTGCTCTCCTGTAGCCCTTTCAAGTCATGACTGTTGTTTCTCTCACACACCAGAGACCACAGGGCCTGAAAGTCAGGCAGGGACTCTTATTGTTAAATTTCTTGAACTTGATAACTGAACTTAAGAAGGTTACATAAATGGATATTTATGTTCTTAGGAAATGTGCAGAGCATTACTGAGTGCTCACAGAGCATGATGCATACAAACTACTCTCAGATGTCTAGAAAATAGGTAGATAAATAGAGACACAGACAGAGAGATGGATAGATAAATAGAATGATATGTTGTAGTAGACTGAATGGTTTTTTTTTACTTTATTTTTTTCTTTTTGGTGTACAGTTCTATGAGATCCCCCCCGCCCACACACACACACTCCCCACTTGCTGTCTGTGTCCATTCGCTGGGTGATCTTCTGTGTCTGTTTCTTGCCTTCTCTTCTCATTTTTCTCCTCCAGGCTTTACCAGGATTCAATCCCAGGGACCTTGGATGCAGGAGAGAGGCACCCTGTCACTTGTACCACCTTCGTTCCTGGTTTCTGGCACGTCTCACCTTGGCTTTTCCCTGAATCTCTCTTTTGTTGCATCATCATCTTGCTGCATGGCTCGGCTCGCTTGTGCTTGCTGCAGGCCTGGCTCGCAGCATGGACGTGCAGGCCTGTGGCTCGCCACACACGGGCCTGGCTCGCCTGCTCACCTTTTTTTATTTTACCAGCAGTTCCCAGGGATAGAACCCAGGTCCTTCCATATGGTAGACGGATGCCCAACCACTTGAGTCACATCCACTTCCCAGTAGATTGAATTGTGTACTCCATTTTGGTCATGTTCTTGGTCTTTGTCCTCATTCTGGTGGATGTGGACCCATTGTAAATAAAATCCCTTGAAGATGCTATTTCAGTTAAGGTATGGCCCAACTGAATCAGTCCTGGCTTTAATCCAGATTACTGGAGTACTTTATAAGCAGAATGAAATTCAGATATGCAGAGAGATGGCCACATGAAAAGCCAGATGTCAATGGAACCCAGAGGAGAAAGGAGAAGACATTGCCATGTGACAGAATAACCAAGGACCAACAATTACCAGCAGCCAGTCCCATAATGCCACACTCTTCAGGGAGAAAGCATCGCCTTGCAGGCACATTAATTTTATTTTATTTTATTTTATTTAAGATTTTATTTATTTATTCATTTATCCCCCCCTTGCTGCTTGTGCTCGCTAGGTCAGCTAACCACGCCGTGCGGGCGGGCTTGCCTTCACCAGGAGGCCCCGGGAACCGAACCCTGGGCCTCCCATATGGTAAATGGGAGCCCTACTGATTGAGCCACAGCTGCTTCCCAACATTAATTTTAGATTTCTGCTGTCCTTAAAACGATGAGTCAATAAATCCCCATGGTTTAAGCCAACCCATTGTCTGTTACTTGTTTTAGCAGCCGGGAAACCAAGGCATGTGGCAAACGAGGCAAAGTGTTAAAATTTGTTGGATCTGGGAATCCGGGCAGGGGGCAGGGAAGTGTTGGAGTTCTCTGTATGGGTTTTGCATTATTTTTGCAAATGCCCTCTAAGTTTCAAATTATTTCCAAGT
Organism: Tolypeutes matacus; assembly: GCA_026826555.1. Classification (NCBI taxonomy): domain Eukaryota; kingdom Metazoa; phylum Chordata; class Mammalia; order Cingulata; family Chlamyphoridae; genus Tolypeutes; species Tolypeutes matacus. The sequence goes on from JAKSZT010053888.1 coordinate 13,353,089, forward strand.
AAAAAGTTTAAGGAAAAAATGTGAGTTTTATCATGGCACTCATCTGCTCAAACCTCTGTGATGACTTTCCTTAGAGAAAAAGACCAAGTCCCTATATTGGCCTATGTAACTTTAGATGACTTGGCACCCAGTACTCACTGACCTCTAGCCATATTGGCTACATTAAACTCTAGCCACACTGAGCTCCTTGCTCTTGAAAACACAGATACATTTCCACCTTAGAGCAGTTGAGCTACCTGGATGCTCTCCCCGAGATTCCTGCACAGCAAACTGCTTCACCTCGTCAAACTCACTAATCAAATCTCACCTTCTCATGAAGTCCAAACCTGACCTCCCTATCTAAAACTGGCAATCACCCGCCCTCATACACACACACACACACACACACTCTACTTTGTATACCTACCATTGTACTAATCACTTTTGAATCTATTATAAAATTTGTTATTTATTAACTTTCTCTTTTACCAGAATATCAGCTCCATAAAGCAAGAATTATTTTCTATTCTGTTTGCTTTTGTAGCCCACGTGCTTAAAAATCACACCTACCACATGGTAAAGGCTAAGTGAATAGTTTTGGAATTACAGCCCACATTGAGGTATTTGGGTTATATTCTAAGTGGAATTATAGCCATTGAGTCTTAAGTACATAATTGATGTGATATGATTTCTTTTTAAAAGATAACTTTGCTTGTTATATGGAGAATGGATTGTAAAAATAAAAAAGGAAGTCCTTTTTCCCTGCCTCATTTCCCTTTTCTGTAATTTCACAGCCCTGGAATTGCACTTCTCAAATGAAGCATTAGCAGTTTATCTTGCCACAGGCTCTGTTTTTTCAAAAATTCTGGCTAAGGCAGGGATGAACAGATCTGTAGACAAAAATCAAGAATCCTTTTGGGGTGAGTATAACAGCTGTTTTGAAAAATTTTGCAATGAAGTGAAAAAGAAAAGGGACAATATTTGGAGGAGCCTTGAGAAAGGAGAAGCTGGGAAGTGGTGACCTCAGAATATAGGAATGTCAAGAGATTAGTAAAAAGTAGAATTGCTGGGCCATACTGAGCATCCATATGAGGTTTATGACCATGTGCTCCTCATCAGCCTGGCTTTCTGATTTTTCTTGAGCAAATCTCTGCTATGGGGGTATAGGCACAAAAAAGGTGGAGTTGGGTTAGTCTTGGCTGAAGTAGGTATAGGTGAGAGTGATAGAGGGAGAAGAGCAGAGAATCTATGCTGGACAAACCAGGAAAGTAAAACCAGGAGAGGAATAGCAGATATTGAGAAAGACGTGAGATAATGGATTAGAGGTCTCAGTGAGGTCAAAAACTGTAGTGGAAAAGGTTCTAGAACAGGAGTCTGCAAACTTTTTCTATAAAATGCTAGGTAGTAAATATTTTAGTCCACATAAGTCTCTGTCACATATTCTTTTTCTTCTTCTTTTTTTTTTTTTTTTTTACAACTCTTAAAATATGAAAATGATTCTTAGCTCGCATGCAGGAGATACAAAATGGCCTTGGGCCACATTTGGCCTACGGGCCATACTTTGCCAGCCCTGTTCTACAGCATATGAGCTAGAAGACTAGAAGTCAGAAGGTACATATTTTAAAATGAGGTCTGGAAGTGGTAAAGTTTCTGATCTAGAGAGTGAGCATAGAAATCAGGATTAAAATGTAGTGGAAGGAAAGCTCCTTAGAAGTGAGGAGGTAAATAATGAGAGGGCAGTGTTAGTAGGCTTTAGTAGGCTCATTCATGTGGACATGGAAATCACTGAAGTTGGTGTTGAATCACTGAAATCAGTGGAAAGAAGCTTGCCAAATTAAAAAAAAAAAAATGATTTGTTGTTTATCTGAAAATCAAATTTAACTGGGCATGTTGTATTTTTCTTTTCTACAATAGGTGAAGAGGAACACTGAGCAGGAAGCCAAGGTCTTTCATGAATGAGGGAGCAGAATATGACAAAATGGTATAGGTCTATGGCAGGGCTTCAGAGGTGTATGAATGGCAGGAAGAGCGAGGGAAGAGAAAGGAAGAAAAATGTGGGAACCAAGGAGTATTCTTTTTTTTTTTTTTTTTTTTTTTTTAATTTATTTATTTTTTATTGGGGTAAGGATCAAAATTTTCACAATACATACCAATATTTGTAAAATGATATATAAATATATATGCATATATGTGCATTTGCTTACAAAATGTTATTTATATATATATAAATATATTTTAAGAGGTGCTTAGATTACCTAAAATATTACACGGAAACCACCGGGATTCCCATGTTGCCTACCTCCCACCACATCCCACACAAACATCTCCCACAAGTGTGGCCCACCACCCTCAAGGGACTTACACATCCTGGGGCCTTGCCACCAACCATAGAACACAGTTCACATCGTAGACCACACTCTCTCCCACACAGTTCTGAGTGGTGTGTGCTGATTTAAAATGGCCTACATCCGTTGCCACAACGGTATTCAGGACAACCTCCAAATCCTAAAGAAGCCCCTGTATTTCAACTGCACATCCCCTCCCTGCCCCAAAAGTGTCCAGTGGCCACTGGCTCCACCTCACTGTTACAATTTCTTCCATTGCTAGAATCACCATATGTGTACAACAGAATACCATCAAGTCCACTCTAGTCCATAGTTCTTCCCCCAATCCCGAGGGGACTGGGATGGTGATGTCCACTAGACCTCCAAGTGAGAGAGGGCTTATATCTCATGTATATGGTGGGTGGGATGATCCTGCCTGCAGATGCAGGCCCTCTCCATTCCCTGGGATGGCCGTTGCCCATCATTGTCTCCTCGCCAGGTGACTTGGATGAGTCCATTGAGCTGTAGGGTAGGAGTTGCAGCTCCAAGGAGTATTCTTATCCCACATCTTTGCACTGAGGCACAATGGGGACTCAAGATAGCTACAGAAGACTGAGCAGCCTCAGGTCACAACTGGGGTTCATTTAAAGCAATGAAGAAGAAGGATGTTGAAGCTCCAGAGAGATTGGGGGAGTTGATGTGCAGGTTGAGCCTGTAGGAGAGTTTGCTGATCATACTGTTAAAGTGCTGCATCAAATAAGCTGATAGTGAATGAACTGGGGAATGGGGCTTTTGTGGTTGACTGAGCTGAACAGGGAGGTAGGGTCTATTGGAACTGGATCTGTTATTCTCTGGGGCAGACTCAAGCATTACGGTCCTGAACATATAGCTTGGTAAATTGGCATGTTAAGTGGTATGTCAATAGGGAAGTTGCTGAGAAGTTGCTGCCAAGATGAATTAGATGTGCAAGAGATTTCTTTGGGGAAGTGCCTGTGAAAAATAAAGGGGAGGAAGCAGGAGCAGAGTGGGAGAGGCTCTATACAGGATGCAGGTCTGACATGTCTGAAAGGAGAGAGGGAAGGAGGGAGGAACGCAGAGAGGGAGTCTCAGACTGAGCACGGTTCTAAGAAAGTTGCCACTGGGCCTGTGGGGAGTCTGCGAGCCAAAATTGCCCATGAGCGCAGCGTCCCATCCCACGAGAACGCTCTTCCCACAGTTTGCCATGCTCAGCCATTGGCAGGGAGCAGCCATGGGGACATGTGGACCTGGGGGGCAGCCACAGAGCTGGCAAGTAACTCTCTGTCATGACAGACAAATAAAATGCCCCCTTTCCTTTTTCAAATAGCTCCACTTAACATTTAGCATAAGAAAATATGTATTTTAAATGGTCTTTGGGAAGCGGCTGTGGCTCAGTCAGTAGGGCTCCCGTTTACCATATGGGAGGCCCCGGGTTCGGTTCCCGGGGCCTCCAGGTGAAGGCAAGCCCGCCCGCACGGCGTGGTTAGCTGACCCAGCGAGCACAAGCAGCCAGGGGGGGATAAATGAATAAATAAATAAAATCTTTAAAAATAAAAAAAATAAAATAAAATAAAATAAATGGTCTTTGAGGGCAGCTGGAAATTTCGTTGCTTTTCTATCCCACAAGTCTTCCACCAATATCCTGGGCTTTTTTATCATCTATCATTTTTCATCTTTCTGATATTTTAAATATCTTTTTCAATTTTTTCCCTTTGGTTTTCTTTTCTTTTCTTCTTTTTTTTTTTTTTTTTAAGAGTATGACTAGCTCATGTAATGAAAAAGGATTGCAACATTTCCCTAAAAGAATAAAATTCAGTTTCTTTGAAAAAAAATCTGCCAGAACGGTCACCCTTTGGGGCATAACAGATGACAGCTGATGGGGATCTGACTCCCAAGAGCCAGCGTAGAAATAAATCAAACTGAAAAGAACAAAGGAAGAAGGAGACTGCTTTACTCTAAAATCCGTAAAACTTGCAGTGGCCAGATAGCTAAAAATATTATCTAAAAGATTTTAAAAGATGATTTAAACGTAGCCTGAATAGAAGCCATTATGTATGATATGTTCAGTTTGAAATATGACCATATGACCTATGTAATAGACCTGCTGCTTTACTGAATAAATAAAACTCAGGGATTATATGGTTCTTAACAGTTAAAATAATATATACATAGACATGGCCACAGTACATTGCTATGTTCTAAAACTACCAAAAGTTCACTAAAATGAATTTTTAAAGTTTCTCTAAGGCTGTTAAACAGTCCACAAACTATTTCTTGTAATGAAAATAGTCAGCTCCATGTACCAAGAAATTGCTTTTTTAGAGAAAAATGAATTGCCCCAATTACCCTTATTTTCCTTCTTCCCTGCAGCTGAATCTGCTACATGCTTTTGCTGCATCCCTAACATTGCCAAAGCAATTTGCATAGTGACTAGAACACAATGATCTATTCATCAACGGTGAGACACCTAATGTTCAGGGAGTGGGGGAGCCCGAAAGATCTAGTGCCAATTTGTTACAACGTGGCATATAGGTTAGAGTACACCCCAGTTTCTATATTCAACAGAATCAACCTACTTCCCTGGAAACTCAATTGTGAGTAAGCAGTGACTGCAACAGTGACAAAAACGCTCTATTGCACTTTTACATCTTCAGCCCCAGTTACAGGTGACAGCCAGAGTGAATATCAAGTTTGAACTGCAGGTGGCAGCAAATATCCATAAACTAGATAATTCTTGGCAAAAGCATAGCTGCTTTTTACTGTGTTAAATTTTGCTCCCTCAAACTGAGAGCAGCGTCAACACTTTTCTCTCGGTCTCCTATGTTCTGTGGTCAAGGTAAGGAGCACTTAAAGCGTGTATGTCGGTTTAACTAATAAAGAGCACTTTGTGAAATTTAAAAGAATCAGCGGCTTTCTGTGTCAGCACTGAAGTGAATGAAATTCTGCTCAGAATTCAACAACCTTGCCAGGAATGCCTCAGCGAACCAACATGCATTCTATTCTACTCACCACATCGTGGAACTCTAAAGACCGATTTTAATCGTTCATGAACGAATTGTCTCTGGCTTTTCTATATGACAGACAATGCTAGCTGGCTACCCAATATCCTTCTCATTTTCCTCCCTACTAATGAAAACCCCAGTTTTGATGAGGGCTGCAGTGTACCAAACTAAACAGACTTCCTTTCCTCACATCCCTCGCAGGCCCGGGTTACCATGTGACTCAGTTCTGCCCTTGAGGTTTAAGCTCAAGCCCACTGGCATTCAAAAGTTTTACTTTCCATAAAGGCTTTTCCCTTTCCATTGTTTGTGTGTATGCTGTTTTTCTTTGTTTTTGTTTTTTGTTTTTTTTTTGCCTCCTACCTAAAACTTGGGTGAGAGACAAAGGGTGGAGCAGCTGTATTGTAACCATGAGACTCCCAAGAAAATAAAAGCCATATGTTAGGAGCCTGGGGCACTGATGACCCAGGGGACATGTGACACCATCCCTGGGCTACCCACCTCTAGGAGGACTACTTCCTTCCAAGTATGATCTCCTACTTCCTGTTATGTGAGAAACACATGCCCTTGTTTAGTTAAATCACTACATCAGTGCTTATGTTAGATGAAGCAGAACCCAATCCTTAAGTGAGAGGGAAGGATATCTTCTGAGATGGGTAAATGAATTAAGAGTGTGGTTATAGATACAAATAATAGATATAACAGGCATGTTGATTGATAAGAGGTGTCTAAAATAAGTGCAGAATTACTTTTTAATCAGATGTGGATCTAAAAATAATCAGCTAAGGCAGACATTATAAGACATTTAAAGCAACAAGTTAGTAGGCCTTTAGATAATTGAAGGAATGGCATTTAGGAGTGGAAATAGCAGAAAAGAATGACTTTTTAAAAGTAATAAAAACAGCTTTTTATTTTAGTTCTCATAAAAATCTTCATGAATGTAGGAATCTCTATTCATTAAAGCATTCAGTTTTGTCAGTTTTTACCACACTGCTATAATAACTCACTTGTGAAATGCCACAGATAATCCTTTACCCTTTCAGTTTGTTATATTTTATGTAAACGTTTGACGGTCTATGTACATGCTAACATATTCATCCAGTGAAATTAACATTTTTCAACATCAAAAAGAAAGAAAGAGAAAGAATCATAGAAAAAATGAAATGAGAGAGTTGGATAAAATATTCCAAACTTGGAGCACCTAAGGGAATGAAACTAAAGTGGAGGAGGGAAGGGGTGAAAGAAGCAGAGGCTCCAGTTCTAAAACCAGGTCTAAATCTGTGACCTTAATTTCTTCTCTATATTTAGAGCAGGTTTCTGCATTTGCAAAGTGAAAGATGTGAAATGTCTCATGACACTTATAATTTAGGTGGAAGATAAAAAACTAAGATACTTGAAAACAAGAGCAACTAATGTGGCACAGAATATAATTAATGGCTAAATTATATCTGGTTCAAAGGAAAAGTGCTACAGAAATTGAGAAAATACATAGGGTTATAAGACCAAGAGTAGTTGGGAAAGGCTTCATGGAGGAAATGGGAATAGGGAAATTTTATGAAGGGAGAAGTTTGGAAAAAGAAGCTTCAAAGCCAGGAATAGAGAGGAGGAAGCCAAGACAAGGAGGGAAACTACTGACTTGTTTGTGGGACCAAGAGGAAGGCTTGTGTTGGAAAATGCGGGCAATAGACTTATAGTATTGAGTCAGCTTATGGATGTTTTCAAAAGCTAGGAAGGTAGAGAACAAATGTGGCTCAAGCAGTTGAATACCACATGGGAGGCCCCGGCCCCGGTGCCTCCTAAAGAAGACAAACAAACAATGACAAACAAACAATGAGCAGACAGCAAGCAGACATTGAGCAAAAACAAACAAACAAACAAAAACAACAAACAGACATTGAGCAAAAGCAAACAAACAAACAAAAATAATGAGCAGACAATGAGCAAAAACAACTAGCAAGACAAGCAGACAACAAGCAAAAACAAAAGAGCAGGGAGCGGATGTGGCTCAAGCAGTTGGGGGCCCACCTCCCACATGGGAGGTCCCAGGTTCAGTTCCAGGTGCCTCCTAAAGAAAAACAGACAATGAGCAGACAAGGAGCAAACAGATGAGGGCGCCATGGGGGGAGGAGGAGGGCAGAGCTAGGAAGGGGAAGTTTTGAGGCTGATGGGGAGAGACCAGTCCTATTTTCTCGAGATTAGAGATTGGCTCCAGCATTCCTGTCTCCATTAAAAGCTTTCATTGTTGGGAAACCCAGCAGCTCCCAGGTTGCCCAAGCTTGTACTGAGTTTCAGTTCATGGACCAGCCACTCTCTTCACTCTACATCAAACTTTACCGATCAAAGCCTGAGGGACTCCTTCCAAAGAAGAAACCAACCCAACCTCCAGAGTCCACAGTAGTAGACTCTAACCCATGAAGAGGGGCCCGAAAACCAACTGGTTCCCAATCTACTTTTCTGCAATTTAAAGAGAAGTATACAATTTGAAGACGTCAATAGGGAGTCCTAGAAGAAGTCAATAAAATAATTCTCAAGAATACCAACACTTATATACCACCAAGGGACTTTGGCAAAGGCAAAAATAGCCATCGGGGCTTGTCACCTTTCAAGAGCCACTGACTTGGGGCAGAGTGAGTTGAAGTCCAGAGGAGTGCTATACAGCCTGGATGGAGAGAGCAGGCCCTGGTAGAGGGTGGCTAACAGTGTTTCAGAAAAGAGAGGAGATCTCAGGTCCCTGGCAATAACTCTAGCCTGCTCTCAGCAAGCTCTCCAGCTCCTCCCACTATCACATCCTTATTCAATAAAAAAAGGAACTATTTGGGAAGCATGTCAAGGAGAATTCACCCTTCCTATAGCAGGGGCAGCAGAAGGTCTGGATGAGCTGCCCATGTTAACCATCACCAAGAAGGAAAGGAACAGCATGGCAATGATGCAAGAACCCTACACCCAGAATAAATATAATGCTAATCAGTGCCTCTCAAACTAAATTGAGAGTACATAAGGATTCTGTGGAGAGCTTGTCGAAACAAATTCCTGGGCCTTAACCCAGAAATCCAGCTTCTGCTCTCTGGAGAATCCCCAGTAAGCACAGAGCAAGGCCTCATTGACCTTTTATTCCAATTCAATTGATATTTGTAAAGAAAATGCTATGTTAATGAATATTCCTAAGTTTCCTCAGAATACTAATAGCAGAGGAAATCAATGCCCTTTTTATTTATATCACAGACTCAAGGGAGTTTAGAGAAGTTCTATTCTATCATCCTTCCTAATGTAAAAATTCCATCTATAATATCCTTTAAAAATGCCCTTCAAATTTCTCCTTGTAGCATGCAGTGATGAAATATGTACCATTTCACAAAAAAGCCCAACACATTTGGGTCAGCTTTTTTTTTTTTTAATTACTGTGGGAAATATCCTATTCCACTAATCCCTTTCTCCTTATAATTACCTTATGGCTATATTTTCTACTTTGCATTATTATAGGCTAAATTTTACGGTTTTTAAAATATATATCTTTTATTTATTTTTAAAAGATACTTAGATTACATGAAATGTTACATAAAAAAAATATAAGGGATTCCCATATGCTCCACTCCCCACACCTCCCACTTTTCCCCACATTAACAGCTTCTTTCATTAGTGTGGTACATTCATTGCAATTAATGGACACATTTTGGAGCATTGCCACTAAGGATGGATTATAGTTCACATTGTAGTTTACACTCTCTCCCACCCAATTCTGTAGGTTATGGCAGGATGTATAATGGCCTGTTTCTGTCATTGCAATGTCATTCAGGACAATTCTAAGTCCCAAAAATGCCCCCATATTACACCTCTTTTTCCCTCTCCCTGCCTTCAGCACCTCCAGTGGCCACTGTCTCCACATCAATGATATAAGTTCTTCCATTGCTAGAATCACAGTAAGTCTATAGTAGAATACCAGTAAGTTCACTCTAGTTACGGTGTGTTTTTTTTTAAACAAATACTATCTCCCTCCCCCACCTCTAATTGACTTTCTATCTCTGAGAATTTTCTATTTCTAGTCATCTCTTATAAGTAACATCATATAATTTTTGTCCTTCTGTCTTTCTTGTTTCACTAAGCATAATGTTTTCAAGGTTATTCCATGTTGCAGTTTGTCTCATACTCAATTTTTTTCTTATGGCCAAATAATAGTCAATTCTGTGTTTGTACTACATTTTGTTTATCCATTCATTGGTTGATGGCCATGTGGGCTGTTTCCAGCTTTTGTCTATTGTGACTAATGCTGCTATAAACATTGGTGTATGAGTATCTATTTGTGACCCTGTTTTTATTCTCATTGGGCGTATACCTAGAAGTGGAATTGCTGGGTCAAATGATAATTCTGTATTTAACTTTTGGGGGAGCCACCATCTTGCTTTCCAGAGTCGACATCATTTTATATACCCACCAACAAAGCACTAGAGTTTCAATTTCTCCACATCCTCTCCAATACTTATTATTTTCTGTTTTTCCTTTTTTAAAAACTAGCCATCCTTGTAGGTGTGAAGTGGTATTTCAATGTGGCTTTTATTTGCATTTCCTTGATGGCTAATTATGTTGGTCATCTTTACATCTGTTTATTGGCTATTTGTATATTTGGTGAGGGCAGTTTTATTTCCTATAAAACCCTTCATGAATCCATTAGTCTTATCTTCCCCTGGAGAGATTTATTTGCATTTCAGAGGGTATGATGGTTGGAAGCTGCATGTATCCCAGGAAAGTATGTCCTTAAATTTAATCCATTACTGTGGGTGTAGACTTACTGTGTAAGTAGGATCTTAGTGTAAGGTAAGACATGACCCACCTCAATCAGGGTGGGTCTTAATCCTTGTTTAATTTGCTAAAAGCTGCTGGAAGCAATATACAGGAAGTGAATTGGCTTTTACAGAGGGAATTTATTAGGTTAAAAGCTTACAGTTCTGAGGCTGTAAAAATGTCCAAATCAAGGCTTATTTAGACTATGCTTTCCTCCCCGTGGACCAGCTGCTAATGGTCCTGGAGTCCTCTCAAGTGGCAGGATACATTGGCAGTGTCTGCTGATCTTGATCTCTGGCTTCTCTGGGCCTTGTTGCTTTCAACTTCAGGCTGCTCCATCTGTGGCTTCTCTCTCCCCCATGTTCGTCACCTTCTGGAGGAGTCTCTTTGTCTCTACTGCTCTTTTCTGTGTCTGTGGCTTTTTATTCCTCCATTTATAAAAGACTCCAGTAAGAGGATTAAGACCCACCCTGGGTCCCACAATCTAATCAAAGACCCTTAACTGAAGTGACTTAATCAAAAGGTCCCATCTACAATAGGTTTACATGCACAGGAATGGATTAGCTTTAAGTACAGGATTTTCTAGGATCCACCCAGCTCAAACTGTCACAATCCTCTTACTGGAGTCCTTTATAAGAGAATGAAATTCAGACAAAGAGAGAGAAAGCCATGGAAGCAAGAAGCTGAAAGCAACAGAACCTGGAAGAGAAGGAAGAGACCAGCAAGACGTCACCATGTGCCTTGCCATGTGATAAAGGAGTCCAGGATCACCAGTAGCCAGTCTTCGGGAAGAAAGCATTGCCTAATGATGCCTTGATTTGGACATTTTTCTCAGTCTCTAAACTGTTAGTTTGTAAGCTAATAAATTCCCACTGTTTAAAGCCAACCTATTTTATGGTATCTGCTTTGAGCAGCTTTAGCAAACTAAAGCAGAGGGTAAGAGTAAGAAACTAAGATTATTCTCAAGGATCCGCCTTCTCAAGGAATCCCAGCTGTCCCTTTCCTATAAAAACAACCAGAATTTATATTTCCTGGATTCTCTGCCTACAGTACAAATTCTATGTTGCAGGCTGTTGATGTGCCACTCTAGGGGTAAGAACTGGGGCAAAGGGAAACCAGTGCAGATATTTACTATAAGTAAATAATAATCTGCTCTGCTCCAGAAACCTTGTCTTTCCATTCAGGATGATATTAATCAATATAGATATTGACAAACATAATCCCAGGACAACTTAAGAAAGGAGAATGAACATAAATAGCTGTGAGAGTTTACTGGTTTGGCAAACTGAGATCATGCTGAAGTTCTTTTTATTTCCATATCAGTTTGTGTACTTGAAGTTTAATATATCTTAAGTGGCATTTTCTATTAATTAACTTGTTGTAACTTCAGGATAATAGATTTACCCCCCAAAGATGATACTACTATGAGGGCAATGAGAGGGATGTATGGCCTACAGAAATATCCCACAAAATGAGTAGCCTGGATAAATGCATGTAACAAATTACCTGGCTTTCTCTTATGTATAGAAAACGTACTCCATCTCTTTTCATACAGAAAACTTTCATAACTTCTCAGAGTTTTTTCCACCAGTGAATGTTTGTATTCATAAAGACCTTTTAATACTCTGAAATATACCTTACCTTCCGAACACTTTTACATGCCTAGTACTTACCATCATGACAACGCTGTAGCATATCAGATAACTACCATTAGTCCCTTTTAGAGATAAGGAAACTGAGACACAAAAAGTTTAAATGATTTATCAAAGACCATCCCCTTAATTAGTTCAAAATGAAAGTTAGAGCCAAGAAATTCAGTAAATATATTTAGTTTACTCTGAATAATTTATATGACTTCTAATTATAAAAGTTAAATTAACAAAAGAGCCTAATGGCATAGCCAGTACTTGGCTTACTTTTGTTCAAAACCATAAGACTGTGGAAACAGGTGAAAAGACAAAAGGTCCCACTCTCAGCAATAGCTGTACAAATTATTTCATAGGTACTCTTCTTAAATAAATCAGTTTGATTTTTATAGCATTTTTCCCCTGGTAATATCCAAACTATAAAATGAGAGTTTATATAAAGCATGCCCCAAATCCAAGACAAGTTCTCCTACCTTGAAGAGTGTTGTGGTTTGTTTATTATAGAATTGGTAACTTACTGATATTACTGATGGCTTTAGGTTAATTATATACAAGTCAGTAATTAATTAAATTAATGTTTGCCAGCTGATCTACTAGGTACCTTGGCAATAAATGTACTTGATAATGGCTGTCAAAGTACAGATTCGAATACATTTCTGTGATGCACACGTGGATTTTAAGCATATTTCTATTATTGAAAGTGCAAAATCAGTTTTTTATTAGATGTGAAATTATTGGAAAAACAGAAAACAAAGCAAGAAACTGAATATATTTATGTTTTACCTATTTGTAATCCATGTGCTTTTTTCCCTAAAATAAGCTTTATTTTATTTTATTTTTTTTTTTAAGATTTTATTTATTTATTCATTTATCCCCCCCCTTGCTGCTTGTGCTCACTGGGTCAGCTAACCACGCCGTGCGGGCGGGCTTGCCTTCACCAGGAGGCCCCGGGAACCGAACCCAGGGCCTCCCATATGGTAAACGGGAGCCCTACTGATTGAGCCACAGCCACTTCCCTAAGCTTTATTTTTTAGAACAAATTGGATTTACAGAAAAATTGCAAAAATAGTACAGAGTTCCCACAACCCCACACCTGGTTTCCCTTATTATTGACATCTTAACATTAGGATGGTATATTTGTTATAATTAATGAATCAATACTGATACATCTTTATTAACTAAAATCCATACTCTATTCAGTTTTCCTTAGTTTTTACCTAATGTCCTTTTTTTTTCCATCCTGGAATCCTGTATTGGTTTGAATCTTTTGTGGATCCCAGAAAATTATGTTCTTAAATTGAACCTATTGTGAACCTTTGATTAGATTAGATCAGTTAAGGGCTATTTGATTAGATTGCTCCAGTAGGGTGTAGCCCAGTGTGGGTCTTAATCCTCTTACTGGAGTCTTTTATAAACAGAGGAATATAAGCCACAGATAAAGGGAAAAAGCCACAGAAACAGAGAGAAACTTCCGGAAGTTGAAATCAAGGAACCCAGGAGAGAGAAAAACCCCAGATAGAGGAACCCAGAAGCTGAGCCAACAAAGCACCGAGGAGAAGGGAGACATGAGCAGATACTGCCATGTGCCTGATTACCCACAGCTGAGCTTGGGGACAAAGTGAGCCTGGAGGAGAAGGCCACACTGCCTTGCCAGGATCACCAGCAGTCAAACGTTGGGGAGAGAGCTTCTCTGATGCCTTGATTTGGATTTCCCCAGCATTGGAAATGCAAGCTTATAAGTTAATAAATCCCACTGTACAAGCCAACTCATATCTGGTATATTTCATTGGCATCCTTTAGCAAACTAAGACAGATCCTATCCAGGATACTGCATTACATACTATGGAGTCATGACTGGCTGTGACAGTTTCTCAGCTTTCCTTGTTTTTGATGGTCTTGACAGTTTTGAGGAGTACTGGTCAGGTATTTTATAGAATGTCCCTTCACTGGGATTTGTCTTATGTTTTTCTAATGATTAGACTGAGGTACTGTGTTTTGAAAGGAAGATCACAGGGTAAAGTGCCATTATAAAGTGGTCTCTTCCTCTGGGCATAATTATATTATGATTAGGGCTTTGATTGGGCCACATCAGTAGGACGTTGAGTCCCCAGGGGCGGGTACTCACAGAGAAAAGACATGGCAGGGACAGAGTTTGGAATTTTAATGTTGGAGCCCTGGGAAGTAAATACACAGAGAAGCAGGTATGTGAGGAAAGAGAGAAGGCTCCATTAGACACAGCAGAGGCACCTGGAAGAGAGACAAGCCATTCTCCTGATAGTTTACAGCTGGCCTTGTGGAGCGAGTAGAGCAACTAAGCACAGAGAGAAACAAGCCCCAGGAGAGAGACGAGATTTATCCTAGCCTACAGTTCATATTGGAAGAAGCTGGGACCATGGAGCCTTAAGAGGAAGAGGAAGACAGAATCCTTGCAGACATCGGCAGCCATCTTGCTCCAGCACATGGCAACAGACTTTGTGAGGGAAGTAACTTATGCTTTATGGTCTGGTAACTGTAAGCTTCTACCCCAAATAAATATCCTTTTATAAAAGCCAACAGATTTCTGGTATTTTGCATCAGCACCCCTCTGGCTGACTAATACAACCAAGATGATTAGCACTGTTGACATTAATCTTGACCACCTGGCTGAGGCACTGTTTGTCAGTTTCCTCCACTGTAAAATTACTATTTTTCTCTCCTTTTCCATGTTGTACTCTTTGGAAAGAAGTGATTGTGCACAGCCCATATTTAAGTAGTGGAGAGTCATGTATTTTTTTTTTGTTTGTTGTTTTTTGTATGTTTTTTTTATTTTACCGGGAGGTCCCAGGGATCGAACCCAGGTCCTATCATATGAGAGACGGACGCCCAACTATTTGAGCCACATCCGCCCCATGTACATTTTATATATAAATAAAATGGATTTTATAATTCTGAAAGCATGCACCATTAAAAAGTGAAATCAAAATTTTGGTGAATTTTGGGCATGCTGAAACTTTGCACAATTAAGATGCCAATTCTTGAAATTTGTTTGATATCATTTTGGAAATTCCTTCCCAGTTTTGCTGAGTATTTTCTGACAAGCCTCTACTGACCAGCTATATGTGTCAGACGATATGCTGGGTTCTGGGAATACAAACCTGAGACATTATCCTGGCCCTCTTGAGGTTTACGTTCCCATCCTAAAGATTCCACATCCTGAAAGCCAACTCTTTCCTCATTTTTTTTGCTATGGTATTTGGAATATTTGCAAACTCAAACATCTTTGAAAACTCATTATCTTCATTTTCAAAAATATGGCACAATGCATAGAAAAGAATTCACAGTCCTCCCTCTCTTTTTTTTATCTGACATTTCATGATTTTTTAAACTTTATTTTGTACATTTAATAATTGAAAATATAAACAATTAAAAACTAAAAAGTAAACACAGATGAATAAACATATACATTTCTCAGTTAAATGTACTGGATACATATAAAATTTTTTTTGAATCAAACAATATGTTACACAATATATTTGGTTCATAGTAATGCATTCATACAGTATTTGTCCTTTTCTGTCTGGCTTGCTTCACTCAATATAATGTCCTCCAGGTTCATCCATGTTGTCATATGCTTTACGGCTTCATTTCTTCTTACAGGTGCATAATATTCCATCGTGTGAATAGACCAGTTTGTTTATCCATTCGTCTGTTGATGGACACCTGGTTTGTTTCCAACTTTTGGCAATGGTGAATAATGTTGCTATGAACATCAGTGTGCAGATGTCTGTTCGTGTCACTACTCTCAGTTCTTCTGGGTATATACCCAGTAGTGGTATTGCCGGGTCACGTGGCAATTCTATATTCAACTTCTTTAGGAACTGCCAAACAGTCCTCCACAGTGGCTGTACCATTCTGCATTCCCACCAATAGTGAAGAAGTGTTCCTATCTCTACACATCCTCTCCAACACTTGTAGTTCTCTGTCTTTTTAGTACTGGCCAGTCTGATAGGTGTGAAATGATATCTCATTGTAGTTTTGATTTGCATTTCCCTAATCATGAGTGATGTTGAGGATTTCTTCGTGTGTTTTTTTTGCCATTTGCATTTCTTCTTTGGAGAAATGGCTATTCAAGTCTTATGCCCATTTTTTAATTGGGTCATTTATCCTTTTATTTTTGAGTTGTAACATCTCTTTAGATATCCAGGATATAATACCCTTATCGGATATGTGATGTCCAAATATTTTTTCCCATTGAGTTGGCTGCCTTTTCACCCTTTTGATAAGGTCCTGTGAGGTGCAAAAGTGTTTAATTTTGAGGAGGTCCCGTTTATCTATTTTTTCTTTTATTGCATGTGCTTTGGGTGTAAGGTAAGGTCCAAGAAACCACCACCTACCACAAGGTCTTAAAGATGTTTCCCTACATTTTCTTCTAGTAGTTTTATGGTCCTGGCTTTTATATTTAGATCTTTGATCCATTTTGAGTTGATTCTTGTATAGGGGGTGAGATAGGGGTTCTCTTTCATTCTTTTGGTTATAGATATCCAGTTCTCCCAACATCATTTGTTGAAGAGACTGCTTTTTCCCATTAGCATGGACTTGGTAGGTTTGTCAAAAACCAGTTGACTCTATAGGTGAGGGTTTATTTCTGGGTTCTCAATTCTATTCCACTGATCCATGTGTCTAGCTTTATGCCAGTACCATGCTGTTTTGACCACTGTAGCTTTGTAATATGTTTCAGGGTTAGGCAATGAAATTCCTCCCATGTCGCTCTTTTTTTTAAGAATGCTTTTGGCAATTTTGGTACACTTACCCTTCCAGATGAAATTGGTAATTGCCTTCTCTAATTCTGTAAAGTAAGCTGTTGGGATTTTGATTGGTATTGCATTGAATCTATAAATCAGTTTCGGTAAGATTGACATCTTCACGATATTTATTCTTCCAATCCATGAAATTGGAATGTCTTTCCATTTGTTTAGATCTTTTTAAATTTCTTTTAGCGTTGTTTTGTAGTTTTCTGCATATAGGTCCTGTACTTTTTTGGTTAAATTACCTCCTAGGTATTTGAATCTTTTTGTTGCTATTGAAAATGGAATTTTCCCCCTGATTTCCTCCTCAGGTTGTTCAGTACTAGCGTACAAAAACATTACTGATTTTTGTGTGTTGATCTTGTATCCTGCCACTTTGCTGAACTCATTTATTAGCTCAAATAGCTTTGTCGTGGATACTTCAGGATTTTCTAAGTACAGGATCATGTCATCCGCAAACAGTGAGAGTTTTACTTCCTCTTTTTCTATTTGGATGCCTTTAATTTTTTTTTCTTGTGTAATTAATTGCCCTAGCTAGATCTTCTAGTACAATATTGAAAAACAATGGTGATGGTGGGTATCCTTGTCTTGTTCCCAATCTAAGAGGGAAAGCTTTTAAACTTTCCCCGTTGAATATAATGTTGGCTGTGGGTTTTTCATATATGCCTTTTATCATATTGAGGAATTTTCCTTCTGTTCCTATCTTTTGAATTGTTTTTATCAAAAAAGGATGCTGGATTTTGTCGAATGCCTTTTCTGCATCAATTGAGATGATCATGTGGTTTTTTTCCTTCAATTTGTTAATGTGGTATATTACATTGATTGATTTTCTTATGTTGAACCAGCCTTGCATACCAGGAATAAATCCCACTTGGTTGTGATGTATAGGTCTTTTGATATGCTGTTGGATTTGATTTGCAATTATTTTGTTGAGAATTTTTGCATCTATATTCATTAGAGAGATTGGCCTGTAATTTTCTTTTCTTGAAGAATCTTTATCTGGCTTTGGTATCAGGGTGAAGATGGCTTCATAAAATGTGTTGGGTAATTTTCCCTCCTCTTCATTTTTTTGGAAAAGTTTAAACGGGATTGATGTTAATTCTTTTCGAAACGCTTGGTAGAATTCACCTGTGAAGCCATCTGGTCCTAGACTTTTCTTTGCTGGGAGATTTTTGATGATGGATTCAATCTCCTTAAATGTGATTGGTTTGTTAAGTTCTTGTATTTCTTGTAGCGCCAGTGTAGGATGGTTGTGCATTTCTAGGAATTTGTCCATTTCATCTAGGTTGTTTAGTTTGTTGGCATATAGTTTCTCATAATATTCTCTTATGATTCTTTTTATTTCAGTGGGGTCATTTGTAAATTCCCACCTTTCATTTCTGATTGTATTTATTTGCATCTCCTCTCTTCTTTTCTTTGTTAGTCTAGCTAGGGGTTTGTCAATTTTATTGGTCTTCTCAAAGAACCAACTTTTGGTTTTGTTGATTTTCCCTATTGTATTTCTGTTCTCATTTTCATTTATTTCTGCTCTAATCTTTATTATTTCTTTCCTTCTGCTTGCTTTGGGATTGGTTTGCTGTTCTTTTTCTAGTTTCTCTAGTTGTTCAGTTAAAATCTTTGAGTTTAGCTCTTTCTTGTTTTTTAGTATAGGCATTTAGGGCTATACATTTCCCTCTCAAGACTGCCTTTGCTGTATCCCATAAGTTTTGATACATTGTATTCTCATTTTCATTTGTCTCAATATATTTACTGATTTAACTTGCAATTTTTTCTTTGACCCACTGATTATTTAGGAGTGTGTTATTCAGTCTCCACACATTTGCGAATTTACTTTTTTCCTATTATTGATTTCTGGTTTCATTCCATTATGATCTGAGAAGGTGCTTTGTATAGTTTCAATCTTTTTATATTTATTGAGAGCTGCATTGTGACCTAACATGTGATCTATCCTGGTGAAAGATCCATGGGCACTTGAGAAGAATGTATAACCATTCCGTTGAGTTTGGATGCAGTGTTCTGTATATGTCTGTTAGGTCTAATTTGTTTATCATATTGTTCAAGTTCTCTGTTTCCTTGTTGATCTTCTGTCTAGTTGTTCTATCTAATGATGTGAGTGGGGTGTTGAAGTCTCCAACGATTATTGTAGAAATGTCTATTTCTCACTTCAGTTTTGCCAGAGTTTGTCTCATATATTTTGGGGCACCCTGGTTAGATGTGTAGATATTTATGACTATTATATTTTCCTGGTGGATCATCCCTTTTTTTTTTTTTTTTCAAGTTAAAGATGAATTTTATTGCATTTTTAAAATACCACAAATAGGTCTGGCATCTTATTGTTTTTCCCACTGCTGCACAACTCTTAGATTTTATTCATCAGCCTGCTGAACTGTTCCTTTTTCAGAGAAATAGATACCATCCAAAAATTTTCTTATATCCTTATTTTTAACTATTGTGGCTTGTTGAATCAAAGCAGCTGAATTTGATACAAGTTCAATATCATTTCCTTCAAGAATTAACTCATCTTTCTGGGCTTGAGATAACGAACAAGCAACACCTGCCCTCATCTGAACCCTGCGAATGTATTTTTCACCCCAAAAATTTTGGATTTCAACCAGAGACCCATTCTCCTGAATAACAACGTTGATGGGGAAATGAGCATACACAGACCTCATCTTGTAACGGAAGCCCAGTATAACACCCTTGATCATGTTCTGTACATGACTACAGATGGTGCAAACTGTAGCCAGTTCCTTTCTATTTCCCCACCATTTGTCAACCCGAAGCCTCTTCTTTTTCTTCCCAAGTAGGCTGAGTTCCACATTGATGTGATTGAAGTCCTTCCGCAAGGTTCCTCTGGAGCCCTTCACAATAACTGTGCATCCCTTCAGCGTGATGTCGACATTTTCTGGAATGTTGACAATCTGGTTGCTGAGAATGGTCTTCATTCTCACGGTAGATGTGGCAAAGAGAGTGGATCATCCCTTTTATTAATATATAATGGCCTTCTGTATCTCTTATAACTTTTTTGCATTTAAAGTCTGTTTTTTCTGATATTAGTATAGCTACCCCTGCTCTTTTCTGGTTACTATTCACATAGAGTATCTTTTTCCAACCTTTCACTTTCAGCGGTTTTGTGTCCCTGGGTCTAAGGTAAGTTTCTTGTAAGCAGCATATGGATGGTTCATATTTTTTTATCCATTCTATCAGCCTATATCTTTTGATTGGGGAGTTTAATCCATTCACATTCAATGATATTACTGTAAATGCATTATTTACTTCCTCCATTTTATTCTTTTTTTTTTTTTTTTTTACCGGGAGGTCCCGGAGATCGAACCCGGGTCCCTCCATATGGGAGATGGACGCCCAACCAGTTGAGCCACATCCGACCCCCTCCATTTTATTCTTTGGTTTTCATATGTCATCTAGTTTTTGTCTCTCTTTTTACTCTTTTGGTTATCCTTTCTACTATTCTTTCTTCTATACTTTTCTCCAAGCCTCTCTCTCCTGTCTTTTTCTTTCGTGTTCTAAAGCTTCCTTTAATAATTCCTGTAAAGATGGATTCTTTTTTGCAAATTCTCTTAGTTTCTGTTTGTTTGTGAATATTTTATACTCACCTTCATATTTGAAGGACAGTTTTGCTGGATAAAGAAATCTCAGCTGGCATTTTTTCCCTTTCAGTTTCCTAATTGTGTTATACCACTGTCTTCTCGCCTCCATGGTTTCTGAAGAGAAATCTGCAGTAAGTCTTACTGGACGTCCCTTGTACATGGTCGTTTGCTTCTCTCTTGCTGCTCTGAGAATTTTCTCTTTATCTTTGACATTTGACATTCTGAGTAGTATGTGTCTTGGTGTAGGTCTATTTGGATTTATTCTGATTGGGGTACGGTGTGCTTGGGAACATGTAAGTTCATTTCTTTCATGAGAGTTGGGAAATTTTCAGCTATTATTTCCTCAAGTACTCTTTCTGCCCCTTTTCCCTTCTCTTCTTCTGGAACTCCCATGACCCGTATGTTGTTGTGTTTTGTGTTGTCATTCAACTCTGAGCCCTTGCTCATTTTTTTTCCATTCTTTTCTCTCTCTGTTCTTTTCTCTCTTCAATTTTAGCTATTCTGCCTTTGGTGTCACTTATTCTTTCTTCTATCATTTCGAGTCTACTGTTGTATGCCTCAAATGTGTTTTTGATCTCACCTATTGTGTCTTTCATTCCAATGAGCTCTGTTATTTTTCTGTTCAGGATTTCAAATTCTTCTTTGCATTTGCTCAATGTCTTCTTGATGTCATTTATCTCTTTAACTATATTGTCTTTCAACTCATTAATTTGATTTTGGAAATTTGTGCTCATCTAGATGATTAGTTCTCTCAAATTCTGCATCTCTTCTGGGACTTTGCTGTATTCCTTTTCTTGGGCCATGTCTTCTGTTTTCTTAGTATGGCTCCTAATTTTTTGCTGGTGTCTAGGCATCTAGTTAGGATGTGGTTTACTCAGATGCTCAATCTCTTTCTCTTTTATAAGGATTTAGTGGCAGGAGGCTGTGAGTTACCACAGCTCTTTGATTTTTAGCTCGACCTGGATTGTTAGGATTGCCCTGCTGATTGCTCAAAGCAGGACACTGGACCCAGTAATTGGTTGTAGAGTTGCTTCCTAGGTCTTTGGGCAGGGAGGCTATAGAGGCCAAAAAAATCCTCTCCTACTTATCTTTAATTTTCTTGTGTGCACTTCCTTGGTCTGCCAGGAGATGGCACTCTTCGACAACTCTCAATTCAATGCCTGGTTGGGGTGCATTTGTTGCAACACAGACCAGATCAATGTGATAGAGCTTCCTGTCTGGAGGCTAGGAGCCTTGTAATTCAAATATCCTCTGAGACAGTTCTCCAGCCTTCTCTGGCAGCTCTCTCCCTTTTCCCAGCTAGGAAATATTTCCACTCCCCTCTGAGTCTTCAACAATAAGTCCCTGTTAGTAGAGAAGGAGATTGGGAGGGCTGTATATCTTTAGCCCCTTGCAGACTCCAAGGCAAACAATGGCGCAGCCCCACCCGGCCTGGAAGTGCTCTTGGGACACAGCAGACCAAATTTGTGAGTCAAAAGCTGAGTCAACCTTAGGCTGTGTCCCTCTCTCTCCCCTCTCCTGTGGAGTCCTCAACAATTAGTCCAGGCTAGAAGAGAGGAAGATTGCAAGGGTCGGATTTCCCCAGTCCTTTGCCTGCTCCCAGAGCAAACCACTGTGTGGTCTCACCTGGACTGGAAGGGCTCATGGGGCATAGCATACCAAATCTGTGGGTCAGAAGCTGAGTCAGCCTTAGGCTGTCTCCCTTTCTCTCCCCTTTTCTGGGGTGGTAGATCCTTGGAGCCACCTTTGTCTGTAGTCATAGGCCCAGAGGTCCAAGAATTCTAAAGAGACTTTAGTGTGGGGGAGGGTGCTGGCAGCAGCAGCCACCGCTGGTTCCAACTCACAGTTCTGTTTGTCACGATTTCCCTCTTTTGTACCTCTCTCCTCTGGATGGTGTGCAGCCTTCACCTGCTGTCCTAAACCCTAGAAGATCTTTTTCAGGGCTGTTTCAGCCTGTCCTATAGTTATTTTTCTGAAGAAGAGATTCCCATGTCTTATTAGTCTGCCATCTTCCCGGAATTCCCCTTTCTTTTTAAAAACTCTTTATTTTCTACTTTAGGAAAACATGGACATGATTCCTTGGATGTAGTAGTTCCCTGAAACTTTTCTAACAAACGAATATATAATATTTTTACACTGTCTCCTCATTTCTCCTGCTCCTTTTCTATTATTGAGAGGGCAAAATCTGCAGGCTGGGATGGAGCGCCTACCACCACCACTCTCACTCTTGTATCAGATAAGGTGTCTTTGGCTGTAAATTACAAAAATCGCTTAGCCAAACTGGCTCAATAATAAGGAATTGTCTTAACATCTATATCAGGAAGTCCTGAGCCATATAGTCAACAGATATCAGGTGGTTGGTACAGCTACTTGCCAATGTCATCATGGACCCAACTTCTCTCTGCCTCTGTATCAGCCATCATCAGTGTCCCTGGCTTTGTGTTGATGCTGGTAACATGATGGGTATAGCAATTCCAGGCATCACTTACAGACCCAGCCAGGTTCCGAGACAGAAAGGGGGCACAGGGAGCTTTGCCCAGAGGACCTCACCATTCTTTTTCTCATTTTTCCTGGAAAGAACCAGGTCCCTGGCCCACATGCTCATAATCCAGCTCCAGGGGAATGGGGAGACCATCACTTACTCAGACCAATTAGGACTGATCTCAGAGCTGGGGATTAATCTAGAAGCATATGCAGGACAGATGAGTAACTGAACAAAACTGAGTCCTGTTAAGAGAGAATAATGGAGAGTGGCTCTTGTGGAAGAAACCAACAATGCCTGCTATACTCTCTTTTCAATATTTCCTGGCAGGTCTGTTGATTTAAACATGTTTTAAAAGCTCACATTATTTTTCTCTGAATTTAATATTCTTCTCCTTACTTATTTGTATTTTCAAAGTCAAGATTTCCTCCAGAGTAATAACTCTTTGTTTAACAGACATACTGAACCTCCTTTCTTCTGTAATTCTTCCTTTAACTTTGTAAACTTGATTCTAAATACAGATTATTTTGGGCCCAAGGGATATATTTTCCCCTTTACCACAGCTCAAAAAAAAAAGGAAAAAGATAGCTGCTTATTACCTTAAGGAGCCGGCTCTCTAACTTCCCACAGATAAGAGCCATTCTGTTATTGGAGTTGGCATCCAGGTTCTTGACGACTTTGAGAGAAAGAATTCAAGGATGAACCACAAATTAATTAAGCAAGTAGAGAATTTATTGGGGGGTAAAGCAAGAGAACAGAAGTACGTCCTCAGACACGGGGGCGGGCATTCTCAAGGGTGAGAAATGCGAAGTTCTGCCCTGAGGTCCCCTGTTTTATGGCGCACAGGGTTCCAGGGTCTGTGCTGATTGGCACATTTGAGACAAAGCAGGGGAACTCTATTGGGTGATTTGCTTTTCTGAGGGGGTTGGGGGTTGTTTTCCAGTGGTGATTGGCTTCTGGTGGCTGTCCACAGGCTCTGCAGGGCACGTTGGCCAGCGGTGATTGGCCTCTTCGCTGTCCACTAGACTTGACGTAATCTGAAAGTGGGTGGAGGGAGTGCCCCTCTTGCCCCTTCCCTCTTTCCCACCATGTAATGATGCTGCTGGTTGCCTTCTGATAATACAGCCATGGAGTGTGTGTGCTGTGAGCTGCAGGGTGTGTGCATGTAAGCTGCCCCTTCCCAACTTGCTTGTGTGAGTCAGCAGGCTGATGTAAGTTAGTGTGGCTTTTTAGGTTTTCTGTCCCCTTCTTTCTTAGGTCCCTATTCTATCCTGCCTCAATTCCTTTTGTGTTCTGGTACATGAAATTCACTACCATAATTAGTATTGATGTGTAAAGATGCATCGAGCATTTCCACTCTGGAGTGTTTTTGACAATGCAGCAATGAAACAGAAAATCCTTTAGGTTATGTATTTCAGAGTCCACTCTATAGGCATATTGTGTTTGTTCATCTTTTTAACATTGCATTAGGCCTCCAGTGTCAGCAAGCCACAACTATCTTGAAACACAGAAATGGCACTGTACCCTATTAAACTCTACCCCTCATCCCCAACCATTTTCACCCCAGCAATTCTCTCCCTGCCTCATCAGCAATACTTGGGGGGAATTAAGAGTTCCACTACTTGTTGCTTGATAGCAAATCTTAAGTGGCCAATATCTTATCTTGAAAATCAACTTCACCTTTTTCATAAAAATTATACTTCTAGTCTTGTGATGTGGGAAGGAAAGCTGTCTGCTGCTTTCTGTGCCCTGTCCTCAACCCATTCCACAAGAGAATATTCTTCCTAGTCTTTGTCTATTTATAATGGATGTATACCCTTTATTATTTAATTTTTAATCTTTATGGTGTTTCTTTTTCTTTTATTATGTATCCTAAGTACACCAGATAAGTATATAAGTATGAGAGAGTCATATAAAGATGATTTGTAGTTAACAGTTAAGTGTTACTAGTCTATTACATCCCATGCCCACAGTCAATGAATTTTGTTATTATAGAAGACAAATATGGGTATGGTGAGAAAAACACCAAGTTTAGAATCAAAAGAGCCAAGTTGGAGCACAAAAAATTACCTGCTTTATGACTTTCTTATCTGGGCCTTTGTTCTTTTACAGTAAAGTGAGAATAATAATATTCATCTCAAGGACTGTTTTGAGATGAAATGAGCTAATTGATATGAAAGTACATTGTGAGAAACATGAGACATTATAGAGTATTAATATTATCATAGAGCCTGCGGAAACATAGAGAAGCATTTTTAATGATTAAAGAAAATGAAAACAATTGGCTGTTTCAAAGAGAAAAATCAAAACAAAACACCTAATTTAGCAGATGGCTTTATTCAGAGAAAAATAATCAGTTGCCAGATGTCTGTGCCCTGTTGGTGTTCTCCAAGACTACCGTGGAGTTGGCTGTGGTTTGGGTAGACAACTTGCTTAGAGTCCAATGGCTTCTTACCTTCATCATCTCCATCTCCCTGCCTGAAAGCTTCCGGGGAGTTCACGTCTCCAGGAGCAAACCTCAACCAATAATGGACAAATACTGATGTGTAAATACCCCACTCCTTGTCCTCTGGAGGGACAACTTCCTGTGTGTTTTACAGTCGCTCATGTCTACAGAGCTACTGAGACAGATCACACAAGTGCTCACGGCAGTAAGCTGCCCATTAATGTGACTTTTTTCCCCCTCGTCTCCCTCCATCATTTCCTGTCTTATTTCTCCTCTCCTCTCTCTTCCTGGGATCCTTTCCAAATGAACTGCTTGTACCCCAATCATTATCTCAGGGTCTGCTTTGGGGTAAAACCCACTAAAACATCTGGAGAGATTTTCATTTAGTCAGTTATGTTGATATGTAAAACTTGCTTTACAGGTTTATATTTATGATGGCTCATATTTTGTTTCAGTCTTTGCTTTAAAAAATTTTTTTTTAATATAGGGTCATAAGAAATTCAAGTAGGGGGTCAGGAAGAGTGACCAAGAAAAGATGTGGAAAATTGAAAACTAAGTTCTTTTACCTAAGTGAACTAACATTTTTGCAAAAGGAAGTAGCACTTTTCAAGTTGTGATAAATAAAACCAGTCATGAGCACAGGTGAGAGAGAACAACTTGAACCACTAGAGGGAAAGGACAGAAGATAATGTCGTCATTGTTCTGACCCCAATATCCGTTTAGGTGTACTTTTTCTAAATCTGGACTCTTCTCATTATTGCCTTTTCTGGCTTCTACTCTTTGTACTCCTTGAATTCCTCCTTCTTAAGTCCATTTCTCATCCCCCAGGGTGACACAATACTATCTTCAAATGAAGTTTCAAGCTAAATGCATTGCTTCTTTCTATGTTCTGGACTTGAGTGGGCTGCCTGGAGACCAGGCCATATCAACTAGTGCCAGGGACAGGTGAGATCTGAGAAAAGTGTGTATGCGTGTAGGCGTGGGGGTGGGGAAGGGGGAAACAAACATTTATATCCAAACATTTGCCCAAAGTGCTGTCACTCAACACCGAATTTCAGCCTAGCAAAATATAATAATAATAATAAAGTTTAGCATTATCCTTCTCTGAAAGGATGGAAGATGGACCAGAAGTTCACGAAATCATAAAAAAGCATATTATTTCACATCTGGATATTTTAATAATCTAAGAGGCCCTCCCAGAGAGTACCATGAAAAAGTGGAACAAAATTCTATCTCCTGGGCACTGGGTGTTGTAACCGGGACTAAGGGATTAGACAATTGACAATTTGCTTATGGCCCCTCCCTCAATAACCTAACACAAGGTGCAATTGTAATAACCACCTGACATGAAATCACACAACCCCATTTTTCAGCACTAGCTCTGTAAAATGCATGTGGATTGTTTCTTCTCTCAATATCTTTAATGAGACAAAAGTTTTTCTGGTAAGAATGGATAGGACTTATAAGTTAGGGAACTTAACAAGGAAGAGATGGATAGTTAAGTAAAGCAGAGTAGGGGACCATGCACTAGTATACGAGACTGGTTCTGATTATGTAATAGATGCTGTTAGTGCCTATGCTACACTCCCTCTGCCCACCTTTGATTTTTGCTGAAGCTGCAGTGGACCTTCCCACACACTCTGACAGAACGCCACCTCAAGCTCCTTCTTCTCTCTGACTTTCATGTCTTCTTCTGAAGCTTCTATAGCCTGTGCCCAGAGCAGGCCCAAAACATAGAGAAGAAATGCTTCCAGGTGTTCCCTCGACCAGTGGGGAAAGGGAGTCAGGGGATAAATGCTTCAGCCTTTGAAGGGACAATTCTGAGGTGTATTCTTCATGGTTGCTCAGAGTATCCTCAGAAGAATTGAGCCCTTATTGCTCGCAGAAAGCTCAATTACATACACTTTGTTGACTTTCCTTTTTTTTGTAAGCTTATTCTTGTCCTCCTACCCTCTGGAGAGGTCTTGCAAATGAATTACCTAAACCAGGGTCCTTACCTCAGGCTCTTTTTTGGCGGGAACCCAAACTAAAGACAGTAAATGTCTGGTGTAGCTCTGGAAAGAAGATCCTCAGGCTAGTATTCTCAAATGGTTGACTCAGCAGTCAAGTTGAAACAAAAGCTCTATTGTTTGTGGTAATCATGGCATCCATAACCTGTGGCATAAAGACCCTCAACCATGGTGGATGTGGTGAAAGGGGAGGCTTTTTGCTTTTACAATATCTCTAACACTGAAATTAAAAAGGGCAATGGTAATTATAAAAGTTGTGGAATTGGCCAGTTAACTCCCTTAGAAGCCCTGAAGAATGCCTTAAAGGAAGAGAAAGACAAGTTCAATTTGGTCAACTATCAATTCAAACCATTTTGTGAAAGTCCAAAGTCCTCCATAGTGGCAAGTAAAAAGACTCTGTAGCAAAAGGGCAGACTATACTAAAAGTCAGGCTCAGGGATTTATTTTAGGGATGGCAGGATGGCAAAAGAAACCTAATATGCAAGTGTCCTATGTTGAAGATCTTCTATGCTAAAGTCATGGCTTTGATAGGGAGAGGGTAGGACCCTAAGACTTGTGGTGAAGCCTTCTGTGAGGATATGTCTGAGGACATTGGACCCTGGATTCTCTTGAATCATCCAGGCCGCAAAGCCACCCTCCTTCCTCTTGCTAGAGGAGAGTAATCATCCCTTGCCTGATGGAGACCTCCCTAAAATTAGATGCCTTTCAAGATGATGCTTATACTCCCCAGAATCCCTTTTATTGATTTCCCTAATTGCTTCCAGATTGATAATGAGTCAGGTCTTACCATACCCCAATAGGGGAGGTATAGTAACTGCTCTGGGAAGAAATACTTACTGAGAGAATTATAGAACCTGGCTAATTTGTACTAACAGAAACAAAGAAAAGGTCTATGGGAATAGATTCAAAGGTATTGTACTGAGTAGGGTGCATAGGCTATAAGGTTGAATAGGGGAGAGTTTATTGCCTTGGGAACATTCTGCCAGGACTTAACAGTTTATTGCCTGGGGAACATTCTTGCCAGGACAGGGCTTAACATCCTGTCAAGGACACTTGAAACTTGTCCCAACACATTGTTAAGATGGTGCCTTGAAGCTTGGACATGACAATGATGTAGAGATGCCAGAAGTGCCTTATCAGAGTAGAAAGGAACAGATCAGAAGATGCAAGTTTCTTAGAAGATTTTATGTGAGACACACTGACTTACTGTTTCCCAGGACAGTCCTTTCATTAGGGCAGGAAGGAATGCAGTAGCATTTTTTAAAAAAAGCTCAGTTGCAGTGTCCTTTATGAACCAGAATTCACAGGAGGAAATGTTGCTATGGAATCGGCTCCCTAGGGTCAAAGGGGATGAAAGAATTCCCTATCAGAGGCCAAGTAGCTGCACTTAAACATCAAAGGCCAGATGGGCATAATTACTGGAAAAGACAACAGGACTAGATGGGTAACCAGGTGTCTTGGCCCCAAGGACTTGGGGTAATGAGTAAAAGATCTTTGTGTTACTAGGGATGAGATAGTTAGGTAGCCTATGAAAGTATTACTTGACTTACATAAGCAGAAAAAATGAAAAGCATGTGAGCAGCATGCTGGGATCAGCAACCACAATAGAAAAATCATAATCCTTCGCTGAGTTTCCAGATCTGAGCCAATTCTCAGATCCAAAGCCTAATGACTGAAGGCGAAGCCTGATCCACTCCAGGAAAGATCCTGTGATCCTACCACAAACATACATAAGCTCTTTTTCCAATTCTTCCCCCAAAGCAACCTCCTATGGCTAGTTAGCCAGACCTTTCAAGGAGTGTTAGATACAGGCTCTGATGTGACACTGACAATTGGATGACCCAAATGCCATCCTGTTCATATTGATGAACTGGGGGCTAAAGGAGGCCAGGGGATAAATGGAATCCAGGCACAAGGCATCTCCCATGGGTCTGCAGGTCAACCTGTGGTCATTATCTCAAACCCCAAGTGCATAATTTGGATGGATATCCTTAGTCATTGAAATTTGCATTCCTAACACTTAGGAAGAAATGAAGCATGAGTTTGGTCTCTTTGAATTTCAGATGCAGCATATGCCTCATAAAGGGATACTGCCCCAGCCTATTTATCAAGTGATTCAGAAGGTTGCCAATTTCAAGTGGACCCAAAGCAAGAGAAGACTCTGCAACAGGTTCAGTCTATATTACAAGCTTCTTTGTTGTTAAGAATATATGACCTGGGAAGCAGCTGTGGCTCAATCAGTAGGGCTCCCGTTTACCATATGGGAGGCCCCGGGTTCGGTTCCCAGGGCCTCCTGGTGAAGGCAAGCCCGCCCGCACGGCGTGGTTAGCTGATCCAGAGAGCACAAGCAGCAAGGGGGGGATAAATGAATAAATAAA
>JAKSZT010053888.1:13382637-13421590 GCA_026826555.1 Tolypeutes matacus
AAAAAAAAAAAAAAAAAAAGAATATATGACCTAAGAAATCAGTGGTGCTAGAGTTACTCAATAGAAGAGTGGCAACTCAGAATCCTAGGGATTCTGAGTAAAAGCATGCTCCCTGCTGCAGAGAACCACTCACTGTTTGAAAAGCAGTTTCTGGTATGCTCTAGGAACCTAGCAGAGACTGAGAACTTGACCATGTGTCATTTAATGACTTCAACCAAAGATGCCCACTATAAGCTGTGTATTGTTAAAATCACTTTCCGTGCAGTAGTGAATTACTTGGCTGATTGGTAAAAGGCCTAGAAAAAAACAAGATTATAATATTGAGTACAGAGAGGTTTGGGGAAAAGACACGTGGATACATTTAAGAGAGTGGACATGAATAAGCTCTTCTTTATGTCTCACCTCATGTCCACTGGAGAACACCCATCATCAAGAAGACTTGACTAAATGGACAGGATGTTCCTGGGTATAAATGTCAGCAACCTCTATTTTCAGCACCTCCATGCTTATGCAATGGACCCACAAATAAAGTAGGTTTGTTGGCAGGTATGGAGGCCATGCATGTTGCCAATAGAATTGGCTTCTTCCCTCCAAGCTGGTATAGTTATTGCTTCTTCAGAAGTTCCCACATGTCAGCAGCAAAGACCAATACTGAGCATTCAATAGGGTATCAACCCTCAAAGACTCTAGCCAGGCACTTAGTGGCAAGTTGATTACATCTGATTCCTTGACCAACCCCCATTCTTATAGGAATTGCCTCCTATTCTGGATATGTGTTTAGTTTCCTTGCCCATTGTGTCTCTTCCAGTATTACTATGCAAGGGCTTAGAGAATGCTGTATTTATTGACATGGTATCCTGCATTTTATCACTTTGGACCAAAGGATGCACTTTACATTGGAGGAGGTACCACAATGGGCATAAGTCCATGGGATCCACTGTTCCTACCATATATATTATCCAGAAGTGGCGGCCTGATAGAATGTTGGAATGACCTGTTAATGGATTAAGTGATCTTGGTGACAACACCATGCAAGGTTGGGAGTTGTCATTCAGGATGTGGTATATGCATTGAACCAATAGCTAATATATGGTGCTGTGTACCCAACAGCTAGAATATATAGAAGCCAAGGCGGGAAAGTAGCAGTGACTCCTCTCACCATCATTCCAGTGACTCACAGAATTTGTGCTTCCTATTCCCACATCCTTAGGCTTTGTTAGATTATAGGTCTTGATTTCTGGTGAGGGTGAGATTGAGAGAATCACTTCTGCCAAGGTTCATAGTAAGTGTCTCACAGAACCTATAGCTGTGACTCTCATGTACTTACTTTGACTTCTTATGTCAGGGAACTAGCAAACAAAGAAAGGCATTTTTATGGGGGCAGGGTAATTGATCCTGATTATCATGAGGACCTATGGTCACTGCTAAATAATGGAGGCAGTGAGAAGTATTTCTAGATATCAAAAGATTCTCTGGGTTTCCCCTTGTTCTTCCATGCCTGCTGACAGCACTGAATGAAACTGTTACAACTTCAGCCTGCCAAAAGCAAGTCAGCCAAGGGCTTATACTCCTCCAGGATGAGGATCTCTGTCTCCCCACCAAGCAAACAACTTAGACAAGCTGAAGTATTTGCTAGGGTGAGTGAAATCCAGGATGGGTGGTGGGAAAGGGATTTGATGTTTACCAGTTACGGCCTTGAACCAGCTTCAGCAAGAGAGATATGCTTGCTACACTAACTTGCTTGTTCTGAGTTCCTTTTAGAATTAGTGGCTGGCCATGACCTTAAAGAGTGGTGGCAGAATGAATTTTATATAGGGCACAAGTGGATCTGAATGGTGTAAGGCATAGACTGTAGCAGGTAATTTTGGTGTCCTGTGCCACTTTCTTTGTTTCAGATGCAGTGGTGTTGGACAGTTCCTGGGCCTGTGACAATTCTGCCTCAGGCGCCTGCAATGTTTCTACTTTAATGACTCACAGCTTGCTCCAAAGTCACAGGAGCTCACTGAGCCACCACTGTATGATGACACATTCAGGGAAGTTAATTCCCCTGGCAGCAACATTCAACCAATGAAGGAAGGGAGTTGTGGATAAATGCTTCAGCCTTCTCTCCTAGGAAGGGAAAACTCTGAGATACAGCCTACATGGTTCCTCCGAGGGCCCTAGTGGGACTGAGTCCCAACTGACCAAAGTGCTAGCCAGCTCAATAATGCATCCTTTAAAGGCTTTTCCTACTTATCTCTCTGTTTCCCCACTTTCCAGGGTCACTCCCAAGTAAACTACCTGACTCAGTCTCTGCTTTCAGAGGAACACAAACAAAATAGATGAATAAATCAGTTGGCTGCTGGTCTAAAGAGATGATTATAGAAAGCTTGGCTTTATTAAGAAAGGAAAAGCTAGTAATAGTTTTGGTGGATGAGACATTAACTAAAAATTGAAACAAACATTTTTGGAGCATTAATATGTTTCAAGCATTTTAGAAGGTATTCTATATTATTTTCGATTGATTGGTATGACAGATGAGTTTTCTGCATTCATGGGAAAGGAACAAAAAAGAAGAAAAAGGAGAAAGGAGCACATAGCAAGAACTCCACAAATTATAGTCAAACTATTTTTTTTTTTAAGATTTATTTATTTCCATCCGTGCCCCCCCCCCGCCCCCGCCTTTGTTTTGTGCTGTCTGCTTTCTGTGTGTTCTTCAGTGTCTGCTTGTCTTCTCTTTAGGTGACACCAGGAACTGATCCTGGGACCTTCCAGAGTGGAGAGAGGTGCTCCATCTCTTGCATCACCTCAGCTCCCTGGTCTGCTGTGTCTCATATTATCTCTCTTCTGTGTCTCTTTTTGTTGCATCATTTTGCTGTGCCAGCTCTCCGCTTGGGCCAGCTCGCCACATGGGCCAGGTTGCCTTTCACCAGGAGGCCCCGGGAATCAAACCCTGGACCTACTATATGGTAGATAGGGGCCCAATCACTTGAGCCACATCCACTTCCCTAGTCAAATTCTTTTATAGTGATATCTATCAACTTGCAACTATCTGGATTATCCATTTATCTAGACATGTCAATGAACTTATTTAGACTTATTTTGTGTGCCATGCTTGGGTGAATGTGTTAGGGGGCGGAAGTGAAGGTGGGGGAATGACTGGATCTGTGGAATAGCTAAGTAAATAAATCAAAATTCTGTTATAAAATTATGAAATAATTCAACACATAATAAATGGGAAATACATGATCACTTAGTATAATGTCTTCATTTTACAGATGAAGAAGGAGGTGGTTCAGTGGCACAATCAGGCCTGGACTAAAAGGAGTCTAATATTCTTTCCATTATACTTGGAGATATATAACAAAGTAATAGTTATTATATGGAAAATATTTAACTCAAAATATTTTCCTGCATGAAGGCCTAAACCTAGTATGTTTATTGTTTCCACTGGAACTCAGTTGCTTGTACCAAGTCCATATTGACTTTGAGTCCCTTATGCTATTAAGCCTGTGGCATGGCTTTAGATTAAGTTTCACTCAGTTATTGAATATCCCAAAGAGGCATAATACCATGATAAAGAGGAGAAGAGAGCTGTAGGGTAAGGGATGAGCAACACAATGCCCCCCATCAGGCATTTTTGTAGAGAGTAGCATTTTTGATTGACTGCCTCATTTGACCTGTAGGGCTCTTCTGACTCAACCGGGGAAGAGAAAAGAAAAAAGGAGAAAGGATACCTATTCCTTTTTCTTTCAAGCCTCATCTCCAGAATGTGTTCCATAACTAATCACATCCTTGGTAGGAAATGACTGTTTCATCTCCTCAAGGAAAGCACTCAATAGATGCCTGTTGGTTGATGGGGCAACATTTTCTGTTCTATGGAATGGATTTCCCACAAGTGGAGGGGAACTTTCATTGAAGAAATCAGTGTTCACTAACTTTTGAGCTCACATCTCAACCCCAATTGTAATTCTTAACCTTCATAACTGCCACCTGGGGTCAATCTGGGTTTTCTGGGGCCTGGCATATATACAACTTGGAAACACTTTTTAAGAAAAAAAAAAAACAACAAAAATATTATTTTTATGAAGTTTTACAAGATTATATTACCATGTTATCACTTGCTAGGACATTTTGGCTGTCAGGAGCCTTGCAAGTTTCATTAGCTTCACTGTTAATCAGCCTTTGCAGCCACCATCCCAATTTGCTTCTCTCCTCCCCTCACCATTTTGAACACTGCAGAAAGCCTGTAGGGGATTGAAGTGCTTGTGAGACATCATTGAACATATAAATCATAATTGAAATATCAATGCATGGAAGTACTCATATAAGGGATTTCCAGTCAAAGAATATCAGAACAGAGGTTCTCCTATAAATAGCTTTAAACTCTTGTTTAGTAAACCAGAAAGAACTGGGGTTTGAAATATCTAAGTCATAATTCTAGCTCTACTTCTAGTTGGTTTTGAAATTCTGGGCAACCAACCTCTCTGATCTTCATCGTATGTAAAATGTAAAGTTCCATCCCAGCCTTAATAGTCAATAGTTCTTTTTTACTTTTAGTTCATTCCTTTCCCTGCTCTCCGTGACTATTCCCCTGTATAAGCCTCTACTCCTGCTGTGCCAAAATTATGCTGTACTATGAGCTCATTTCTTAGGAATAGTTCCTTTGGGCCAGGTGCCTCAATCTAAGTTCTAGGATGTAACAGATGCCAACCTGCCTAGACAGATGCTTCTTTTCACATACTGATGGCTTCTGGTCTCCTTTTACAATATTTACCTTCTCCTATTGTATTCAGATTTGATTACTGTATTACTTCTCCTACCCTGTATTCAACTGCAAGTGGACATCTCCACTTGTATGCCCCATAGGAATCTCAAATGCAATATGCTCTGAACTGAATTTATCATCTTCCCCCAAATCTTTCTTTCCTCCTATATTTCCTGTCTCAGGTGGAGCCTTGACTGTTCTGGCTTCCTCAGCCTCAATATCACCTATTTTACTTTCTGGATGCCTCGTATTCATCCAATTCTTTCTATTCTCACTGCATATTTTAGTTCAGTGGTTCATCCTCTCTTGTTTTAATAAATGCAATAGCCTCCTAACTAGTCTCTTTGTCTAAAAAGTTGTCCTTGTAATCCATTTTCCATGGTCATGAGAATTCTGTTTCTAAGATGCAAACTGGTTATTTTATTCACCTACTTAAAGTTCCTCTGTGGCTTATTGCCCTTATAAGTCCCAACTCCCTTATCAAGGCATGTAAGTGGTCCCCTCCCACCCATGCTCCACCTTGTATCTTGACATTTCACTCAACTCTTTGCTCCAGCCATATAGTACCAGTTGCAGAACCCTAAATGGGTTATGCTCTCCCTAATCTCCAGGGCTTTGCCCTGACTATTCTTAGAGCTTGGAGTCTACCTTCCTAGCCCCTTTTATCTGAAAAGCTCATTCTTCAGGGGTCAATTCAAGCATTCCCTGTGTGTGTCTCTGACACTCCAAGGCTAGGTTAAGTGCCCCTCTTATAAGTTTCTTCAACGTTTACCACACTGTGTTGGACTTTATTCTTTATTTGCCTGTCTCCTCTAGTAGACTGCTAACTTCTTGAGGGCAGAGACTATGGCTTAGTCATCTCTGCAGACTCAGTACCTAACAGAGCGCCTGGCACATAGTAGGCATCCAGTAAATACTTCTGCATAAACCATCTCATGAAAGAAACAGGTGCTAAATAAAGATTGCTTGCCCAACTACCTTCTCTCCTTGTCTTTCCTCTTGTACACCTCCTTTACTGGGTTTCATAAAAAGTGAGATTCTGGGTGATGGGATTCTGGGTGTCTTATATCATTCTTTATGTTTCTATGTGTTTTTCATAATTAAATAGAATTTTCTATCAGACAACCATGCACCGGGTGTCTTTTGAGCATAGTGTTTAGGAAAAGGCTCCTCTTGGGCCATGCCATATAGTGATGGCAGGAACCCCTATGTTAGGTCTCGGTGTGAACTACCAGTAGAGCAGTGTCGTAGCCACTAATTTTCAAGTTAGAGTTGGAAGGGACTGACAACACCCTCTCTCTTCAGAGAAGACACTTGAGTCGCTAATGGGCTCAGCAACTCAGCCTAGGCTACACCTTTGTCTCCGTATTTCCAAAGCTATGCTTTTTCCATGTTATCATAGTGACAAAAATTAAAACACTTTTGTTGCCCTGGCAAGGCTTGGCTATAAAAGTCTAGTGAACCATAGTGAGCCTTTTTTTTTTTTTTTTAATTAGAGAAGTCGTAAGTTTACAGATAAATCATGCAGAAAGTACAGTTTCCATACACCCCTAATAAGCCTTTTGATCGTATGTTCTGTTTAGAATGTAAAAGACATGAAGGTCCTAAAATAATTATGAATCTTCCATATTTAGCATTTGATGAAATAACACTAATTCCTAGTTCTATTTAATTTTATGCAACCATTAGTGCTTAAGAAGGGAGCAAAATTTGCATGATATTTGTTTCTGGCCATCTGCTCCATTCAAAACCTTGGAACTAGACAACTTTCCTGCTCCCCCCCCCAACCCCCCACCCCCGAAAGTCTATTAGAGGGGGAATGAGTACCTAACATCTGGGTAACGATGTAGCCAATTTCAGGCTTCCTTTCTGGAATTCCAATATCTCAGAAGTACTTCAGATCCTATTCAATGTTCACCTTGTTGATTTAGATTTTGCCACATTCGGACACTTATTACGTTATTTTGGCCTCAGTTGGCTTTGTAAATATTCTCAGATTTTTATGATGGTTATTTGCATGCTAAAGAGAGATCCGCTACTTTGGGGAAACTCAGTTCAGCAAAACTTCACGGAGACCAGACTTTTAAAAGCAAGAACAATTGTACATTTTAAAATTTTTTTGCTAAGATTGCCCTAAAACGACTCATTTAGTTCAAGACAGGATAGAAGTTTTTTTAAAAAATCACTAGACCTGCAGGAGTGGAGATGTTCGGAGAAATCGGTAGGAAACAACACATTTAGTAAAGTGTACATTCACAAGGAATGGCAAATTCTTAAGATGCTGGCTGTCGTCCTGCTCCATCTTGTTTTTATCCCTTTACTTTCACTCCATTCCTACCTTACTGCGTTGCAGCCAACTAAAGTTCATTTATGTTTCGGGCTCCACTAGACAGGGGAAAAACAGGACTGCAGCGCTACACTAATTGGCAGAAGACGTGTCTCCCTCCACATACATACACTTCGCGTGAATGGGCGACAGAGGCCGGCACATAGGTCGTCCCAAGACACTGTAACAATCACACTTGTGTGAGTTTGAAAGAAAGAGTCAGGGCAGGGAATATGGGATTCCCCCTGCTTTTCACCACCCACCCCTCTGGTGCCGGGGCCATGATTGGGTGTGGGGGAGCGCCCAGAGAGGTTGCCGCTTGCTGCTCTGGGGAACAGCCACCTTGGCCCTGCGCACGCGGCGATGCACGTGGAAACGCTCTGCAAACCCGCGCGCGTGCTGCAAACCCGCGGCGATCAGGGCCCCATCGTCTCTCGGTCCAGTTTTCACAATAAGCCGCACGCGCCGCCCACGGGGCCAGCCGCCCCGGCCGGGGTCCCAGCACGCCCCCGGGAGGCGCCCGCACCCGTTGCGGGGCTGCGGGGCGGCGGCGCGGGGCGGGGCTTGGCTGCGGGGAAATGACGTCGCCGTCCACGCGCGCCCTGGTAACGGTGGCTCCGCGGCTCCCGCGTCCTCCTCCATGTCCCCACCTTCTCCCGCCGCAGCCCGCCCCGTCGCCTCCTCCCTCCGCAGCCGCGGCGGTGGCTGCCTCGCCGGGTCCCGGGTGCTGGGTGCGAGCGGGGCCGCGCTGCCCGCGACGCCCCCGCCAGGCGCGGGCTGAGGAGCGGGCCGGGCCCCGGGTTTGCCGCGACGGTGTCGCTCGCGGCCTCGGGCCGGCGGGGCCGCCCCGTCCCTGCAAGGGGGTGACGGCGGTGTCGCGGGCGGGAGGCGCCTGCGGCCGAGGCTGGCGGGCGCGGGGGTCGGGTTCGGAAGCGGTCTTGCCGCCCAGACGCCATTGCTCCGCGGGCCGCCCCCTGAGCGCGGGGACAGGTGTCCTGGCCGGGGTCTGTTGGGAAGATGGCGACCCCGGGCATGAGCTGGCAGCAGCACCATTACGGCGGCTCGGCGGCCGGGGCGGCCAAGTTCGCGCCCTCGCCGGCCGCCGTGCAGCAGCCGGGGCACTGCACGGATTACAGCCAGGACCTGCACTTGAAAATGAGCAAGAAAATCGCCCAGCTCACCAAGGTGAGGGACGCGGGGGCGACCCTTGCGGGCCGCGCCGGACTCGCGGGCCCGGCTGTTTGGTGGCGCGCGCTGCGCCCGGGGCGCGTGAGAGGGGGCTGCTCGCGGGAAGCAACAGCGGGTGCTTAATTCCGAGAACCGTTCAGGCTTAGGTGGAGCGCTGGCGAGGTTAAACTAGGTAGCTCAGCGGCACTGGGTTTGTGGGACTTGCACCCCGTTATCCTTTGGGGGTAAGCCAACACAGAACAAAATTAGGATTCACTTCCTTTAACCCATAATAATAATAATCACTTTT
This sequence comes from Tolypeutes matacus, assembly GCA_026826555.1. Taxonomy (NCBI): domain Eukaryota; kingdom Metazoa; phylum Chordata; class Mammalia; order Cingulata; family Chlamyphoridae; genus Tolypeutes; species Tolypeutes matacus. Next base: position 13,391,188 of record JAKSZT010053888.1, read on the forward strand.
GCCACTGCCACAGCTGCACGAGGCATTACACTCCACTACCGTATTTACCTAGACTGACTCGGAATCCTCCCAGTTAATCAGTGTCTACGTAGCTCAGGGGAGAATAAACTTTCCGAGGAATGGAGGACGGTAAAACATACCTTGCGTGCCATTTTTGGGATTTAATGAGTCGTTCCTCATCCTGACAAAATGTCAAACAGTTGATTAAATGAATCACACTGTGTCTGCATTTAGATAAATGTATCATTCTATCAAAAGATAGTTTTCAAACAGCAAATAGCCTGCAAATTTAGCCAGGTGTAATTTAGGATGCTACCTAAAACAGTGAGCTTTTTTCTAATTTAGCAAATGTTCATTGATATTGAGAAAGAGTTGTTATCTGTGAGGAAAGAACAACTCAGATCAATTAAATTGCTCTGCTTAGATGTCACCAGCAATCTAGCAATGCCCATTAACGGAGAAGTTCTGGTGGTTTCTAAAAGGGGGTGGGTGATAGATCTGCCTGGGTTTAAGCTGCATCTGCTAACTGCTTGTTAGAAGTGGTGGTGCATGGAGGAGAGGTGGGTCTTGGGCTGGGAGGGTCGGGTTTACTATCTGATAACCTCTAAAGTCCAACTCTTTAAACTCCAGACTTCTCTTTATATAATTCCATTGCTGTCTGGCAGTTTGAAGAAGGTAAAGTAAGACCCTAGATTTGGAAGAGAGGAAAGGAAGAAAATGGGAGTGAATAAAAAATGAAAAGAGATCAAAAGAAGAGTTTAATGAATGAGTTCCAAGAGGAAAAAAAAAATAACATGAAAAGACTAAGGAATGAGGAATACATGGAAAAGCAAAGGAAAAGGTCCAAGTACATAACATTAAAACTCAGCTATGGGGGTCGGATGTAGCTCAACTGGTTGGGCGTCCGTCTCCCATATGGAGGGACCCGGGTTCGATCCCCCGGACCTCCTGATAAAAAAACAAAAAAACAAAAACAAAAAATAAACCTCAGCTATGCACAGCAAGACAACATTCTGTAAAGTTTTGTGTTTGTTTGCTTTAGGTCAGCACCATTTCAGAGGTTGCTGTGTGTCTGGTTTTTACTGTTTCTTCTTGTGGCGGAGGGTCCCCTAGATTCAGAGAAAGGAAGGTCTAGGAAGGAATAGACAGTAGTATACTATACACATTTGGGGGCTAAAAGCCAGGCTACCTGAAGTAGTATTTGGTCTTCAGAATAATGATATCCAGAATGAAGCATGTGAATGTTTATTCATTCTCATTTTCTCTTTTATTTTATTTTTTTTAGGAGGTATTAGGGATTGAACCCAGGACGTCATACATGAGAAGCAGGTGTCCACTCACTCCCTACTGAGAGTTAGTTTTTTTCCCTTTGTTTTGTTTTTAAGAGGTACTGGGGATCGAACCTGGGACCTGGTACATGGGAAGCAAACGCTCAACCACTTGAGCTACATCCGCTCCCCTCATTTTATCTTATGATGCATCCACAACATTCGTTGCTCTTATTTTGGATTGAACCCCCCGGAGCCCTGCTGTAATAGAAGCACTTAATAATTTGTTAGTGGAACTGTATACTACATCGGAAAAGCTGCTTCTCTTCTCTTCATTAAACTTTTTCCTTCTTATTTGCGCCTTTTCCATTTCCTATTCTGTGATCAGGAAAATAAATTCAGCACAATTGGCAAAGGTAGGAGTATTGAGTGAAAGTCACTGTCCCTTTATCTCTTTACACTACCCACCTCAGATTTAACGAGACAGGAGGCTTCTCCCTGCCAGTGCTCTTCTCACTGCTTGAGCGCTGCCCCCAGTCTTTTCTGAGTGTTGCTCGGGCTCCCTTTCTGATTTAGTGTTTATAGTCACAGTCTAAAGCCTCTGGCCACCCCTTCTGCTAAGTGCCTCAGACACTTCATTCCTTACACTAGGTTTCTCAGCCGCAGCACTGCTGATGTTTGGGACTGGACAGCTCCCTGTTGGGAGTGGTGGTTAGGCTGCCCTGTGAATTACAGGATATTTAGCAGTATCCCTCGCATTTTCCAGAAGATGCTGGTAGCACGCCCCCCCCCCCCCCCCCCATCACAGTAGTCACCAATAAAACTGTTTCCAGACATTGTGGAATGTCCCTTGGGGGGCAAAATTGTCCCAGGCTGAGGATTGCTGACTTACACTGAAATATCTCGGGTTTCTCCCACCCCTGCCTCTTGTATTTACTACTAAGAGAAAGACAGAGTCTGATCATCAGGACTCTGTTGCAGCCAACACCCTTCAGCTCCTGAAACGTGCAGTAAGAATTGTCTCCCTTTTGTACCATTTTGGAAACTGTCAGATTTTATATCACATAAAATTATTGTAAATATTATACCATACCGTTGGTGTCATGCACAAAATACTGACTGTTAGAAACTTTACTAGTATCTGCTATGTAGAATATTTCACTCATGAAGAATGAGCAGAAATATGTTAATAGAAATATGGGTTGGAAGTTGATAATTGCTTATCAAAGTTACTCATATTATAAAGGCAGCCATTAAAATAATATTTTATTTCTTTTATGGAAATAAGTCGGTAGAACTCAGACTCTTGACACTGTAGTTAGTGTAACTAAGAGCATTCCTTGGGATTCTGACATACTGTCTTGATTTTAAATTCCAGCTCCAACACTTATAAGTAGCGTGACCTTGAGCAAGTCACTAAACCCTGAGCTTCAGTTTCCCAGTCTTTAAAATAGAGATGATCCCCATCTCAGTGGATTGTAGTGGCACATAGTTTGTCTCAATAGGTGGAAGCTGTCACTGAGAAGAGGCATTACATGCCAACAAACATAAAGTAGCAGTAACATACTGAATAATCTTTTAAAAAATGCTCCTCCCCTTTAAAAATAAACCATGCTGCATTTAAGAGCATTATATGGTATTGCATTTCTTTTGGGAGTGTTTTACTAAGCTCTTTTAAAATGTATACAGTAATTTTTCTTCTATTTGAATATCAAGGTTTAAAGTTTTGACATTTACTCTTCATTGTTGTGATACATTCCTGGAAATACATTACATCTTTTTCAGAGATTTGGCTGGTGATGAAAGGATAAAGGATGAAAGTCACCTTTATTTTAATTTTGCACATAGTAAGGCTCAATATATTTTTACCTGAAAAGCCATCTGAGCTGCTGACATTTGTTCAGATTCTGTTTCCTAAGGGCCTGGCGCTGCAGCCTTCTCCTGGTAAGGAGAACAGCGGGTCTTGAGGCGCCTTTTATATAAGGGGCACTTTGCTGAGTGTTACAGATACAGCGTGAAGCAAGACACCGTTTCTGCCTTTCAAAGGGAGTGTAGCACATTTAGGTTGTGCATGTCAAGTTTTAAGAATTAATATGCTTGAGTTATGTGGCAAGTTTCTGGAATTATCGATGGCTGCACCATCTCAGGATGGATAGAACAGCTGGCTAGATTGAGTTACGTTTTATAAGATCACATTTGCGTACTTCTGTACTCTGCACTGTGCTGGGTCTGTGTGCGCTAGGTTGAAAAGCAGGACTTGTGGGATGTAATTATAAAACACCTTTATTTTTGTCACTCACTGTCCATTTCCATCTACTCTGTGAGGCTGGTTTTTCTCCTGCCTATGGGTGAACTTGACTTTTGTGGCTCTTAGATAATACAAAGCATTCTTCAGTACCTTTAAGTCAGAAAAGTCTCAATTTAGTAATTAAAATGTCCAGTAGCAACAAGAAATAAAATGTCCAGACCAAACCTTATTTAAAAATGAATTTTATTCCCTCACTGTCATTCTCCAACTCTGCTTATTGCAAGGGGAAGACTATAATTGTGGATAAGGGACATTTTTTACTCTTTCTTCTCACCTGGCTTTTCTACTTTTCCTCCTTGTCTTACCAGTCCTGGTTTTTGACCCCCTCCAAATTTGGGATAAGGAAGAAGGAAAGAGAAGAAAGAGGAGCAGCAAATATTTACGTAATTAATGCATGGTGGTCTAGCTTTACTGCCTTTGTAGACTTGGCAGATCTTTAAAGCTCATTCTTTCCACTTGTGGATTCCTCGCCTCCCACCTCCATTGCTCTCTCGCCTCAATTACCTTGACAGTGAGAATGCACATGCGTTCTGGCTGGCTGCTTACTCCTTCCTCAGCTTCTAGGATCTGGCTGTTACCTTCATCCTCCTTTTGCTGAGGTCTGTTCAAGCTCCAGGTAGCCCACTTGGATGGACTCATGTGACCCTACCCCCGCTTGTCTGTCTCTCTCCCATACAGCCCACATCTAGGTCACAGGAAACACTCGTTTTTGGCCCAAACAAGCTTGAAGTGGTTCCAACTCAGTCATCTCTTTTTTGCTTGCACATGCTTCTTTAGCCAGCGTCTCATCTTTTCGATTTTCCAGGGAGAAATTCAGTGACAGCTCAGTATGTTCTTCAAAGTGCACGAGACTCATCTCAAGCTCGTCAAGTGGTGCCTTCAAAACCTCTCACCCCAGCTTTGGGTGAGGGACAAGCATTCACCTCCACCCTTCCCCTTAGAGGCCAAGGACACTTACCACCAAAGCTCTGCCCAAAGAATTCTTCCTCCAAAGCCCTCCTTTGCAATCCTCTTGAAGCCCCTCTCACTAGTATTGGGGTAGGAGGAAGTAAGTGTCAATGCTCTTATCTTTGGACTGCGTCCTTTGAAAATTTTGAGAATGGTCTGGCACCTGCTTTGGAATGTCGTTTCTGTTGTCCTTGGTTCTCAGTAGAACTTCCCGTTTAATATCCGGTTCTCTTAGCTGCTCATCCAATGCCTCTTTGCTTTATTGTACTTTTAGTACAGTTCAGTCCTGTTGTCATTTATAGGCATAACTATAGTATGAGGTGAAGTATAACCTTCCATAAAGCAGAAAGTAGTTTCTGTATTCTCTGTGCTTAGCATTGAGTCCTCCTCTTATTTTAATATCCAGATTATGGCCCATCAGCATACAGCTACCCTGGATCCTTGCCCTTTGGGCTTACCCTGCTCTGAGGGACTATAACATTTTCTGTCAGTACTTCTTATTTAACATTAATACACATTTTCAAATGCTATTTACTGTGTTTATTTATATACCTTCTTTCCCTAATTTGGCTGTAAGCTCCTCAGCTGTAGGGACTGAATCATATATTTGATGTAACCTTAGTATGAATGCTTTGCACATAATATAAAAGCTTAATAAGTCTTATTGAAGATGGTGGTGGTGATGATGAATTACCAAGTAATTTTGGTATGCAGTAGAGAAAGTCAGGAAATATTTTTGAGAAATTATTTTTTTCTGCTCTTCTGGGTTGGTGATAGATCATTTCATCTGAGTTAAATTGCTCTTAAATATTTAAATGTTTATTGGATGCCCCTTAAACTGCTTTAAAAAGCTGTGTTATTTCATAATATACTTACAGTTTTGATGTAAAAACAAAAATATAAAACACTTTTCTAAAATAGAAATGTTCTTTGTCCTTTTCAAAAGGTAGGTAAATAAAACACCAGTTTCCTAGCAAATAGAAAAAATTAGTATTACCAGTCATCTGATTCTAACTCAGTTTTTATTATATCCAAAACCAGAATGTGTTATATAATACCAAAACTAGTGAAAGTTTCAAACAATCATCTATAGGTTTTCTCTACATTAAATACAACAATTACGGGGCGGATGTGGCTCAAATGGCTGGGCATCCATCTCCCATACGGAGGGACCTGGATTTGATCCCCAGGACCTCCTGGTAAAATAAAAGAAAAATATAGAAGGCGCGAGGGCCCCCAGGCTCCACGTGTGGGTGTGCCACCAGGCCCTGCTGAGCCACACAGCAAGATGATGACATAACAGGAGAGTGACACAAGGGAGAGCCAAGATGAGACGTGACCAAAAAAAAACCATAAAAAAACAGGAACTGAGGTGGTGCAAGTCGCAGAACGCCTCTCTCCCACATCAGAGGTCCCCAGGATTGAATCCTGGTGAAGACTGGAGGAGAAGGATGAGAAGAGAGGGCAGGAAACAGACACAGAGAATTGCCCAGCAAATGGACACAAAACCGCAAAAATGGAGGGGGGTGGTGGTGGTTTAAAATGGTTAAAAAGTAAATAAATCTTAAAAAAAATAAATATAACAATTAATTTTTTACTAATTGGTTTGTGTGAATTACTTATAACCTTTTCATAATAATATACAGTTTTGGTTATTACTTGGGTTTTCGAACTAGAGTTGTTACCCTAAAAAATAAGAGTAACAATTGGCCAACTGAGTTTCGGCTTAGTGAATGTCAAATTCAGCTTTTTTGTGTGTATCTCCTTTGGGACAGCGCAGCCTTGCCATTCTATTATGCAGTAGCTTGGATGTAGTCTTTTAGTCAAAGATCAGTAATTTGAATTAATTTCTTATATTTTTTTAACGAGCACAAAAGCATAGTAGCCTATTAATTAAATGTCCAAACACTTATAAAGGAACCGCCTTTAGAGTTAAAAGATTTAGAGCTGGAAGGAACATTAGATTCTGCCCAGCGCAACCCTCTCATGTTAGAGGTGCTGAAGCTGACGCCCAAAGTCATTTGAAGATAGCATGGTTTGTCGCTGGCTGAGCCTGGACTGTAACCCAGGTCTCTGGGTCAGTCTAGGAGAGAGGCGCCATGCTAGCAGGTCTTTTTCTCCCTTGTGGCCCTTCTTCCTAACTAATATCACCCATTCATTTCCCCAGAGGCCACAGGGTTGTTGGTTTTCCCATGATAGCACCAGGTTTTATGTACCATCTGGGTGCCTCTCCAATATACTGCCAAACCTTCTAAGTTAATCATTTGTACAGTGTGTATCTGTGGCTGTGGTAGATTTGTAATGGAGCTCTTTCTTTTTATTCTCAGAAAAAGTCATAATATTTTCATGTTTTTATTAACAGCTTTAGACATTCCAGACTTCAAAAAATTTTAATTGCATTAATTTAGAGACTGCCATTTTTTGGTGTGAAAATTACTGCCGTGGTTATTTTGGATATTTTCCCTTTGGTTGCTTTTGCTTTCTTAGTTGGATTGTTGCTTAGACCCCATTCCGGAAGGCAGTAAGTTGGAAGTTTTTCTGCTTTTATCCACCTCGCACTCTCATTCTGTCTGTTTTATTTTGTCATTTGGTTGTTTGGTTTATAAAAATTCTTTGGTATCCTCTAATTGCCAGCCTCTTAAAAAGGGCTATGCAGGATGAGGGTTCCCCAGCAAAGTGTGATTGAAGTCATCGCTTCAATTGAGTTAGTCAGTGCCCTCCATTGTTAAAGTTAAGGTTGTTTCATAAAATTTTTTCTCTTTTAAATTTGAGATGAGAATGAAGAGTAAAACCAGTTAGTAAAACCAATAAAACCAGTTAGTTTCAATGCAAATAGAAAGTAATGAGAGTGGCAGATGAGAGGAACTGGTAAAATGCTGTTATTCTACACTTTCAATTGATCTTACAATATTAAAAACAAAAACAAAATTCATCTGTAAGCATCCAAATAAATTTGAATATTATGTCATTAAATGGAGTTGATGTGAATAATGGAAATTTATAATACCACCATAGAAAGTTTCTATTCAAAAAAGCATGTTAAGAAAGTATGTCAGAATTGGCATTCCCACCCCTTTTTGGAGGTAAACACTTAAGTAGAGGGGGAGGTAATTGCTAACCGAATTAGGTATTTTTTTTTGTAAATAAAAACAATGTTATAAATGATAGTTTGATGTAGGGAAAAATTATTATAAGGCCTATATTTTATATTTCAAATGTGATCTGAACCATAGAGGCTTTTTTATTTTTATTTTTTAGATTGACCTAGATACTTAATGGTCCTTTAAAATGTCTTTGGAAAATATTCTCTGAGTGATAATTAACATATAAAAATGAATTTTGGAAACACCACCTTTGCAATTTTGAGATTGCCAGTTAGAGTCAGTATTTTATTATGCTTAATATTTGGGGCCAAAGCAAATATTTTATAAAATAAATCTTTTATTCTTAGCTTTTTATTAAATTACAGCATAGAACAACTGTCTTTTTTAGGTATCAATATTATTTCACTACTGATTACATCTTTATTTCCTGCCAAGACTTTAACAAAATTTACCAAAAAAAGTTAAGTTGAATAATATAAAATTTTTGTCCTACTTCTTTTACTACCGACATTTTGAGATATAAAGGGATGGTAAAACTACCAAGGAATCTAGAGGTAAAAAAAGAAAAGACTTAAATGAATAGAGTTGATGGTAATTCATTATAGTGAGTTTAATTAACACTGCTGATTTATAAATGTGATTGTGACTGAAAGGGGTAGTTTGTGGATGTAATATTTCAATTGGAAGTAAACTAGAGAATAATCTAGAGACTGTATTATGTAGTGATTTCAGTAGTATATGAAGATTGTGATTAATAGAATAAGAATGTTCTTTTACAAAGTGTTAAGAATATGGTGGTGCTCAGGAAAATTACAACTAATGTAACTTATGGATGATAGTTAACAGTAATATTGTAATATTTTTGAGTAATGGCAGAGAAGATATTATATCAATTCTAAGGGACAACAGTAGGGGGATATAAGGGGGTATGTGGTTTTTCCTTTTGGAGTAATGAAAACGTTCTAAAATTGACTGAGATGACAGCACAACTCTGTGATGAATATGAGAGCCACTGAGGGTACAATTTGAATGGATTGTACAAAGCATGAGACAGTATAACACAGGGAATCCTGTGATGGAAGATGAACTGTGGATAAGAGAACAAAAATGAGAACTTTCTCTCATGAACTATAACAAGTATATAATACTAATACAGGGTGGTAATAACTGAGTGGGTTGGTGGAAAAATACACCAAATGTAAGATATTGGCTATAGTTGGTAGTAATATTTTGATGATGCTCTTTCATAGTTTGTAACAATGGTTTTACAACAATGCAAACTGTTGGTGGCGAGTAATGTGTGGGAGCCCTGTATGAGGATATGTGTGTTTGTTTTGTAAGTTCACAACTTTTGCTATACACTTACTGTTTAGGTATGTTAATGTATGAATGATAAACTTCAATAAAAAAGTTGTTAAAAAAAACAAACAAAAAACCCAAAAGACTTATTTATCAACCATAATACTGAGATTTGGGTATTTTAGACTCATCTACTGTGTGTCCCTTATTCATTATAAAGGACATATATTTTTTATAACTTTTAAAATTGCTAATCGTACTTCCTTATTTATACATGTACCATCTCAATATTCAGGTTAAAGGAGGTTTGGAAGTAAAAAATTTGGACCATTCATTGTTAATATTTAAATTAATACAATTGATAATTGTAGTGCAATATTAGGATAAAACAAAACTTATGGGGTGCAGGGGAGGCAGTGCTGAGAGGGGGATCTATAGCTCTGTTTACATTAAAAAAGAAGAAGGACTTCAAATCAAAGACCTAACCTCAAAACTGGAAGAAATTGAAAAAGAAGAGCAAACTAAACCCAAAGCAAGCAGAAGGAAGGATATAACAAAGATTAGAGCAGAGATAAATGAAAAACACAAACAAACAAACAAACAAACAATAGGAAATCAACAAAACTTAAAAGTTGGTTCTTAGAAAAGATCAACAAAATTGACAAAGCTTTAGCTAGACTGACAAAAAAGGAGAGAGGATACAAATAACAAAAATCAGAAATGAAAAGGGGGGCATTACTGCTGACCCCACTGAAATAAAAAGAACTATAATTGGATTCTATGAACAACTATATGCCAAAAAATTAGATAATTGAGATGAAATGGACAAATTCTTAGAAATACACAAACTACCTGCATTGACTCAAGAAGAAATAGAAGATCTCAACAAACCAATTACTAGTAAAGAGATTGAATAAGTCATTAAAAAGCTCCCAAAAAAGAAAAGCCCAGGACCAGGTGGCTTCACAGGGGAATTCTACCAAACATTCCAAGAAGACTTAACTTCAGTTCTGCTCAAATGCTTCCAAAAAATTGAAGAGAAGAGAACACTCCTTAATTCATTCTACAAGGCCAATATCACCCTCATACCAAAGCTAGATAAATATACCACAAGAAAAGAAAATTACAGACCAATAACTCTTGATTAAAGATGGAAAAATTCTCAACAAAATATTCACACACCGAATCCAACAGTATATTAAATGAATTATACACCCTGATCAAGTGGGATTTATCCCTGGTATGCAAAGTTGGTTCAACATAAGAAAATCAATTAATGTAATATACCACATTAGCAGAATGAAGGTAAACACACACACACAATCATCTCAATCGACACAGAAAAGGCATTTGACAAAATACCTTTTATTTATAAAAAGTTGGGGAAAAGTGTGGGAGGCATAGAGGGTGGCGATTATGGGAATCCCCTAGATTTTTTATGTAACATTTATATAATCTAAAGCTGCTCAAAAATAAAAAATAAAAAAACCACTTAGAACACAAGAAATATAAGAAAACTTCCTCAGCATGATAAAGGACATGTATGAAAAGCCCACAGTTAACATCCTACTCAATGGTGAAAAACTAAAGCTTTTCCTCTAGGATCAGGAACAAGACAAGCATGTCACTGTCACCATTGTTATCAACATTGTACTGAAAGTTCTTGCCAGAGCAATTAGGCAAGAAAAAGAAATAAAAGGCATCCAAATTGGAAAGGAAGAAATAAAACTTTCCGTATATGCAGATGATATGATCCTTTATACAGAAAATCCTGAAAAATCCACACCAAAACTAGAGCTAATAAATGAATTCATCAAAGTGGTGGGGTACAAGGTCAACACTCAAAATCAGTAATGTTTCTGTACACTAACAATGAGCAATTGGAAGAAGAAATCAAGGAAAAAAATTCTGTTCACAATAGCAACTAAAACAATCAAACATCTAGGGAAAACAAACAGTTGGCATTATGGCCTGCTCCCACGGAGACAGAACATGTATGGTATTGCAAACCTGGAGCTTAGATCTATTAATTGCAGCTCAAAGAGAAACTTTACGCATTGATTAGTATTAAATACTCTACCTATATGCCTGATGATTATGATGATAGCTTTTCTATTCTAGATCATATGCAGAGAGATATTGAACATGTTAAAAGTCCTAGTAAATTTATTTCATTTTCCAAGTAGTTAATGAAATGTTCCTATAAGATAAAGAAATGGCTTTCTTAAGTATTGTCTGTATTTCGCTTGCTATATGCTTATCTTGTTGCCTATAGTGTCTTCGTGAGTTTATGCCTAGGGCAGTGCCTCTTTTCATACCTCTCCTAGCTGTCCTAAGCATAACCACTGCTGTGGGAACTGGGATTGGCAGTTTATACTGAAACCCAGCAGGATTTACCACAATCTCTCCCTAGAGTTAACCAACAGCACAAAAGAACTCAAGGAAGAATGCTGTTTCCTATCAACTTTGGGAGGATGCAGCCTCTGAAGGCACCTGGCCTTTCTCACTCTCACATTGTCCAGTATGTCATGGCTGGCCCCCTTTTTGGGCATGCCTACCACCATATTCTTTATCCTTTTAGTGGGACCATCTATCTTCAAAATTGTAATTCAGTTTATTTCTTAAAGTATCAACACCTTATTAGTCATGAGGGGATTTCATCCAGTTACAGCCAGGGTGCTGGACCCATCTTCCCTTAACCATAATATAAAAGGAGAGGTTTATGCCCTGTCAGGCAGTGTGACAGTTAGGTATTATTTATGAATTACAAAAATAAATATTGGATTGTGTTTGTAAACTTGTCTTCCTCTGGGCATATTAGATTGTATTAGACTCAGAGGTTTCACTTTTACTTTATTAAGTCAAGATTAAGGCTTGTATTTGACTGACCACATCATTAGGCCAACTCGGTTTGAGTCCCCACCTACAGCTAGCCTACAGGTGTGGGCTATATAAACAGGTGCTCAGTCAAAGACAGGGAAGTAAATACATGGAGAAGGAGAATACAGAATTTAGTTTAGGATGTTGGAGCCCCGGGGAGAGAGCTGAGCTGTTGGCCTGATGGTTTGCAGCTGAACAGACCAGACTGCTGAGCAGCTGAGAAAGCGTGGAAAGAAACAAGCCCTGGGGAGAGAGACTAGCCTTAATGCTAGCCTACAGCTGAGATAGGAAAAAGTTGGGACCATGGAGCCTTAGGAGAAAGAAGAAGGCTGAACCCTTACAGAGACTGGCAGCCATCTTGCTCCAACACATGGCAACAGACTTTGGTGAGAGAAGTAACTTAGGCTTTATGGCCTTGTGACTGTAAGCTTCTACCCCAAATAAATACCCTTTATAAAAGCCAACAGATTTTTGCTATTTTGCATCAGCACTCCTTTGGTTGACTAATACAGGCAGGAACTACTGCCCTAACCAGCAGGAAGTAGCTACAGAAGAATGATCATCTCCCCTCAGTACCACCTTAAGAATAAGGGCATGGGAAGTGGCTGTGGCTCAATCAGTAGGGCTCCCATTTACCATATGGGAGGCCCCGGGTTTGGTTCCCGGGGCCTCCTGGTGAAGGCAAGCCCGCCCGCGCGGCGTGGTTAGCTGACCCAGCGAGCACAAGCAGCAAGGGGGGGATAAATGAATAAATAAAAATAAAATCTTAAAAAAAAAAAAAGAGAATAAGGGCATGAACTCTCTGAGGGTGTTGTTGAGGTAGTTTGGTGTAGTGAAAGGGGGAAGGTGGCTTCCCTGGCAGACATAATGGCTGACAGACAACATGGTTGACAGACCACGTGGCCGTGAGACCCCACGAAGAAACCTTCTGAGGAGAGGGCTGCTGGAAGGACACTGCAAGATCCCAGCCATTAGAGTCTCATTTGGAATGGGAGGAAAAACCCTGGATATCCTCAAGAGGCCTCACCATTGGCCTCCTGAGAAATGATAGGTGGGGCAACCAATTAGAACAGCAAACAGACTTTGAAAAGCCCTGACCTAGGGTCTACCCTCTCCACTTACCCTGCAGTTCGCCTGTGGTCCATGCCTTGGCATGGATTGTGTACTTTTTTAGTTTTCTTCTTAATAAACTCTTTACTCCCTTGCCTACAAAAAAAATAAAAAATTTAGGAATAAATCTAACCAAGGATATAAAGGACTTGTACACAGAAAACTATAAAACATTGCTAAAAGAAATAAAAGAAGACCTGAATAAATGGAAGGATATTCCATGTTCATGGATTGGAAGACTATCATTAAGCTGTCAATCCTACCCAAAGCAATTTATAGATTCAATGCAATCCCTATCAAAATTCCAAAAACCTTCTTTGCAGAAATGAAAAAATGAATCATCAAATTTATGTGGAAGGTTAAGGGTCCCTGAATAGCTAAGGCCATCTTGAAAAAGAAGAATGAAGTTGGAGGACTTATACTTCCCAAACCTAAAACTTGTTACAAAACCACAGTAATCAAAACAGCAGGGCACTGGCACAAGGACAGATATTTAGACCAATAGAATAGAATTGAGAGCTCAGAAATCAACCCTCACATTGATGGCCAACTGATTTTTTTTTTTTTTTTCATGCAACATGTGCATTTTTTTATTTTTATTTTTACTTTTTAATTTTTACTGGGAGGTCCCGGGAACTGAACCCAGGTCCCTCCATATGGGAGATGGAGGCCCAACCATTTGAGCCACATCTGTCCCCCGCCAACTGATTTTTGACAAGGTGGCAAAGACTACTCAATTGGGAAAATAATCTCTTCAACAAATGGTGCTGGGAAATTGGATCTCCATTTGCAAAAAAAAAAGGGGGGGGGGTCCTACCACACACCATATACAAAAATCAACTCAAAGTGGATCAAAGACCTAAATATAAGAACGAGAACTATCAAATTCCTAAAAACAAACAAACAAACAAAAAAACAGAGAAGCATCTTCAGGACCTTGTGTTAGGAAATGGTTTCTTAGGCTTTATATCCAAAGCACAAGCAACAAAAGAAAAAAAAATAGATAAATGGAACCTCATCAAAATAAAAAACTTTTGGGGTCGGATGTGGCTCAACTGGTTGGGCGTCCGTCTCCCATATGGAGGGACCCGGGTTCGATCCCCGGGACCTCCCGGTAAAAAAAAAAAAAAAAAAAAAAAAAAAGCAACCAAAATAAAAAAAACTTTTGTTCCTCAAAGGACTTTATCATGAAATTAAAAAGAAAACCTATACAATGGGAGAAAATATTTGGAAACCACATATCCGATAAAGTATTAAGATCCAGTATACATAAAGAAATTCAACTTAAAAACAAAAAGACAACCCAATTTAAAAATGAGCAAAAGACTTGAACAGACATCTTTTCAAAGAAGATAAGCAAATGGCCAGAAAGCATATGAAAAGATGTTCAACATCTTTAGCCCTCAAAGAAATGCAAACCAAACCATGATGAGATACCATTTCACATCCATTAGAATGGCTGATATTTTTTTTTAAAGGGAAATAAGTGTTGGAGAAGATGTAGAGGAATAGGAACACTCATTCATTGCTGGTGGCAATGGAAAATGGTGTAGCCACTGTGGACGACAGTCTGGTGGTTCCTGAGAAAGCTACGTATAGAACTACTATATGACCCAGCAATCCCACTACTAGGTATATACCCAAAAGAGTTGAAAGCAGGGCCTCGAACAGATACTTGCCCACCAATATTCATAATGACATTATTCACAATTACCAAAAGATAGAAGCAACCTAAGTGTTTATTAACCAATGAATGGATAGATAAAAACTGGTATATACATACAATGGAATATTACTCAGCTGTAAAAAGAATGAAGTCCTGATACATGTGATAAAATGGATGAGCCTTGAAGACATCATGTTAAATGAAATAAGTCAGACAATAAATGGCAAATTTTTTATGATACAAGTGATTTGAAACAATTAGAATAAGCAAACTCATAGAGTCAGTATCTGTAGAATAAGGTTACCAGGGGATGGGGGGGGGGATAAGGAATGGGAAGTTAAGGCTTAAAATATACAGGGTTCCTATTTGAAATGATGGCATATAGTTTTGGTAATGGGGGCTGGTGATGGTAGCACAACATTGTGAATGTTTTTTTTTTGTTTGTTTGTTTTGTTTTTGTTTTTTTTACCGGGAGGTCCCGGGGATCGAACCCGGGTCCCTCCATATGGGAGACGGACGCCCAGCCAGTTGAGCCACATCCGACCCCCTTGTGAATGCTTTTAATGGCACTGAAATATGTATCTGAATATGACTAAAAAGGGAAATGTTAGATTATGTATATGGTAACAGAATAAAAGATATATTAGGATAAATTCCTATTCCAAGTTGGTGAATGAATTATTTTAGTTAACTAGAAGTTACCATAGGGATTAATAATTTTCCACCTTCCATTATAATATACTTAACTTTAAACTGTATCATCCATAAATTACACTGGAGTCCTTCATCACCTCCAGATCATTGTTATGGTTATGAGATTATGTATAGGAGATTAGGCCAAGCTTATCTGTACTAATTCTATGGCAAATGCCAGAATTTTATTTCTGAAACGTTGTGTTGCTTTCTTTTTTACTTGCCATGTCTCTCTCATAAAATGACTTGCAAAGTTTATGCACAAATTTCTAGACATTTGAACTTTCTGATTGGGTAGATTTAGTTTATTCTGTTGAATATGTGTGTTGTGTGTTCCCAGGTTTTTGCATTTCTCAACCTGTTCTTCCCTAAGCACAGTCTTAACAGAATTTCATTTCTTTCAGAAATCATTTCATAATCAAAGTACCAGATAGTGTTTTGTCCTCACTCTTAGATGTTTGGCCTAGGGAAACTATATATAAACAAAGTATGTGTAGTTTTGGGGGGAAGTTGTGTGTTTGTATATTTAATATAGTGGTCCACTCAGCGTAACACAAGTAGATGTACTTAGATATGACTACAATAGACATCGAGATCCATGTGTTTGGTAAACTTTTGTTGAATGCCTCGTCCATGAAAGACATTGTGCTCGGCATTATTAATTATTTAATACTATTCCATTTTTGGACTATATATTTTCCTCATTTTTTCCAGTAGACTTTTGAGGAAATGTGACCAGAATAAAATGGGTGGGCATATTAATCAGTAGATTAGTCTGACAAATTTTAAATGTATATTTATGGGCATTTTTTTCTGTTTGGTTTGTTTTGGGTTGAATTTACATATCTGATTCTTAGATAAAGAAGCTATGCTGGTGCCTTCCAGCTGTTTCTTTAATAAGGTTTTCAAGAGAGAAAAAAAAAACAAAAACAAACTTCAGTTGACACATTCTCTGGTTACAGATTTTGGTAGCAGATTTGGCCAGGGTGTAGAGCCAGTAAAGGGAAATGTCATTCACCTAACCAGGAGTTAATGGGTCCAGGAAGTCTCGTGTCTCATGAGCAGGATAGAGTCACATGCCCAGAGCCCAAATGGCCCAGCAAGTCAGCAGTGCCCGCCACACGGGTCAGGTGTGGTAGTTCAGTGAGTTAGTTGGACTCGGTTTTAATTTCAACCTCACCACTTACTAGTAGTGTCTGGCTCTTAGTGTTTTAACATCTCAAACCCTCATTCTCCTCCTCTGTCAAATCAGATGAATTTGACACAGAATTATTGTAAAGATTAAATTAGATAGTTTATGTAGGAGAGGTGATCACCAAATGTCAATTCCCAACTGCTCCCCAGGCCTCTCCCCATGGTTCAGCCTCTGCTGACAATCCTCTAACAACAAAGTATGTTCTTTTTTTTTTTTTTTTTGTATATATTTTCTTTCCTGATGGAGATATAATTCTAGGGTATTAGAGACCACAATTATCAGAAGTAAAGGTTGAGCAGCAAATAAAATATCTAAAAATGGATGCAGAACTTTGCAACTGCTGTTTATTTATCCCGTTCTGGTTCCTCAGCTGTTGTCATGGTCTGTGTGTTATTACCAACCCTACACACCGTCAGATGAGGGTGACTTTGACTCTTATTATCTCCCTAACCACCCTCACATGAGAGAGGGTGGAAGGGATCGTGGGGGCGAGAATACTCATCTTTTGTGTGAGTTGCCAATCTCCTAGCAGCCACCCTACAATCATAAACATGAGGTAAAAATAAGATCAGATTTTCTTCTTGTATGTTAATTGTAATTCTCATAATCTGTAACTTGAATCTACCACATTGCCCAAGTGAGCAAAAAGGAATAAAATGTGTAAATTATTCCATGACATGGAGTGAAACCTTTAAAAATATGTTGACTTATTTCATTTTAATTAAAGCCTTTCATCTTATCATTGACTTAACATATGTTTGCACTTACTTCCTTCCCAGCCCAAACTGTCAGTGTGGGAGTTGATTTTGTTAAAAACCTGTGTCTAGATACTAGAGAAAACTAGAAATCTTACACACTCTGGGGCTCCATTTGGTTGGCTGCGTCTGGATTAACTTTATACAACATATAGAAAACTTCTTAAAAAGCGATTCAAGTATAGATTATCTTAGGCAGATAATCAGTCTTACTTGGTTTCTATCCTGACAAGTGCTTTCTGTAAATGACCTAGAAGAATGTTCACCTCCAATGTTTTTTTATTTTATTTTATTTTATTTTATATGGAACACTTCACGAATTCGCGTGTCATCCTTGCACAGGGACCATGCTAATCTTCTCTGTATCGTTCCAATTTTAGTAAATGTGCTGCCGAAGCGAGCACCCAATGTTTTTTAATAGTAGAGTATGTTCCTAGTCTCCTGGTGATTATCAGCAAATATCGGTAAAAAAGGAGCCTGGATAAGAGTACTTTGTGGCCATGGTGGAATTAGCAAAGTTAACTGGCCTAAAATAAATAACATTTTGATCTTAAGCCAAGCCCATCACTTTAATATTGCTTCCTTTAAGACCATAGATGTGTATCTTTAACCTTTTGCCTCAGGCCAATATTCAGTCCTGAGTCACCTTGTTACATGTTTTCTCAACTCCCTGTTTCTGGGTTGTGGAACATTGCTGGAGAAAAAGATGCAATTGGACTGAGGTAGGCAGAATAATGGTCTCCCAAAGATATCCATACCCAAATCCCTGGAACCTGTGAGTCTGTTCCCTTACATAGCAAACGGGACTTTGCAGATGTGATTAAATTAAGGATCTACAGATGGGGAGATTATCTTGGATTATTCAAGTGGGACCAGTGTAATCACAAGGGTCCTTAAAGTGAAAGAGGGAAGCAGGAAAGTCTGAGTCAGAGTGATGGAGTAGAAAGATTTGACCAGGCATTGCTGGCTTGGAAGATGGAAGGGCGCCACGAGCCAAGAGATGTGGCAGCCTCTAGAAGCCGGAAGAGGCAAGGGGTGGTGTTGCCAAGAGCCTCCAGAGGATACATGGCCCTGCCAATACTTTGAATTTAACCAAGTGATACCCTTTTGACCTTCAGAACTGTAAGAGTAAGATGAAAATGACTCTTATTTTAAGCCACTAAATTTGTGGTAAATTGTTACAACAGCAATAGGGAACTAATACATTGAATATCACTGGCCCTCTGTAAAATTATGTGATCCAGTTTTATCTGATCACTCAGTATTGCACTGTACCATGTTGACTCTCTGAATTGTCCACAATGGTGTTCTCTCTCTTTCTGTACATATTGGGTAGATAAACTACCTTTTGTTTTACTATCAAACCTATCAAGCTTGTTACTTTTCTACAAATACACTGGAGTCAGTTCATCCCTTGATGAATGCTCCTGGTCCTGCTGCCTTAACTCTTGTATATATGCTGCTTTCCATGTTGTAAATATATTACCCTTGACAGGGACAGATGGGAATCGAGGAACTAATTTGGAGGCTGTTGTAATAATATTGGTGAGGGTCTCGAATTAGAACTATGGTGGTAGAGATCTGAGGGACAGACTTGAGAAACGTTAGAGATAAACTCGTAAGGACTTTGTGATGGTTGCAGAGAAGGATTGAGGCAGGTTTCTGTCACACTGTAGGTAGGTATGCAATAAATATTTAATAAATGAATGAATGAATGAAGGAGTGAATGAGTGACAAGATGGATATCGACATCAGTTGAGAAAGGATATAGGAAGGTCATGTATTAGTTATCTATTGCTGTGTAACTAATTACCCCAATTTAGCAGCTTAACTCAACAAATATTTATTATCTCACACAGTTTCTGAGGTTCAGGAATCCAGGTGTTGCTTAGGTGGCTGGTTTTGACCCAGGGTATCTCATGAGGTTACAGTCAGACAGTCTCTGAAGACTTGACTGGTGCTGGAGTTTCTCCACATGGGCCTCTCCATAGCAAGTGATTCAAGCACAAAACACAGAGTCCAAAATGGAAACTACAGTCTTTTTGAAACAAAATCTTAGAGCAGGGGTTCTTACCAAGGGGTCTGTGAGCTTGAATTGAAATTCAAAAAAAAACATTCTTGTAGGGACATGTTGGTGCAGGTGTGATATATTTATTAAATAATACACCGTATGGTATGGACTTAGTAAGGGGTCCATGGTTTTCATCTGACTGGCAAAGGGGTCTGTGGAACAAAAAAGGTTAAGAGCCCCTTCCTTTGCTGTATTCTGTTGGTCACACAGACCAACCTTGGTACAGCGAAGGAGGAGACTGCACAATGTATTGAATACCAGGAGGCAGAGATCGTTGGGGGCCCATCTTGGAGACTGGCTGCCCAAAGACAGAAGCAGAATTGATTGGAGAAATAATGAGTTCAGAGAGTTTGAGATGGCCATGTATATCGAGGTAGAAGTATTTAGCAAGCACTTGGATATGTGCGTTAAGCCACAGAGGGAAATCAAGGCTAGAAATAAAGATTTAGAAGTCATTAACATATAGGTGGTGACTAAAATCATGGGTAATTGGTCTCGGGCTTAAGCAGAGTAGGAAGCATTTAGAACTCTTGTGGAGGGAAGGGAGAGAAGAGAACTGACATAGACAAGTGAGAAAATCAGTAAGATGTTGTCCCCCAAAATTAATTTCATATTTGATATTAATTTGAGTGCTTTGCAGTTTTTTGTAAGGTCCTATGGAGAGGCCCATTTTTCACTATATGTAGGAGAGAAGTAGGCAGGTTATTAACAGGATTAATCAAAAGCCCAAATTTTGCCTGGTGGACAGCAGAACTGGGAGTTAAGAGTTAAAGAGCTTCGTAGAGAGTAATTCGGTTAATCTCCCATTAGTTACGTGCTGCATAAGGAAGTGAGCTAGGATGGGGTTGATAGATTAAGAGAAAATTTTGGGATTAAAACGACCATTGGTGTGTCTGCCCAGAGGTAGAGGGATGAAGGCAAGGAGTTGTGGCATGAGAGCTATATTAAGGCTTCTGAGGTAGAGTAAGTTACACCAGGATGCAAGATACAACCTTGAGAATGTTTATAGGGAAAGAGGTTATTAGAGTTAGGAATCCCAAAGAATGATTCCATATGCATTTTTGAACTTTCCAAAGATGATAGCAGCATTGGGATAAAAGGGAAATTTGTGAAGCCAGTGCCTACATCTGCATGGAATGTGGGCAGTGGCCTGGAGTCTGGTTTCTTACATGTGATGAGGCAGGTCGAGTGGTAAAGCTGAATAATAGAGTTTGTCATTTGCCCATTATGGTGGAAAAATAATAATTTGGACTAGTAACAGTAAATACCATGTTTGAGCAACCATCACTTGCTATTTTCCTATGTTACTTAATTTAATTCTTACCACTGCCTCATGAAGGTTGATATTAAATTCTCCCGAGGAAGCTGAGGGTTAGAGAGGTCAAGTGACTTGCCCTCGGCTGTGCTGTGAGAAAGCTGGGATTTGACTCTAGGTGTGTCTGACTGTGCCATCTTGCCTACTTTAGAAGGCAGCATTGGGAAGCAAGGTGAATGTCAGAATCAATTCTGGAGCTTAGCATGACTTAGGAGCAAGATAAAGTAGAGCCTCAGTTCGAAAAGATTCTGTATCTTTGGCTGAGAGCCCGTTTTAGCAAGGAGTAGGGCAGCCTGACTTAGGCTGGGAGTAGGAAATTTGTTTTGTTTTTGAGTGCGTGTTTGGTTTGTTATTTAAATCCTGGCATAAGGATTCCAGACAGTGTAATGGGGGAGGGGAAGGGGGAGGTCAGCTGGAGGAGGAACCAAGGGATGAGAATGGATACTGGAATTTAATTTTGCCGTCCATTCTGCAGTCTTACAGCTAAAAAAGGAGGAATATATGGTCTTAGAATGCAGAATCTTTTTATGCTTAATGTTTTTTAATAGCAACTAGGAAATTATAGGTATTCAACAAATGAAAAAAATAAAAATAAAATTTCAAAGCAAAACAATGTATTTAAATGAATTATGTTATCAAACTGTCTTCTAATGTGATTATTGATTTGATATGCATATTTCTCTATCATGAAATAATAAAGCAAATAAAAATACAAAAATTCTCCCATTTTATTAATTATATGGGGTTCTTTTTTTAGGGTTCTTACCTTTTTTTTTTTTTTTTTTTTTTTTTAAGGAGGTACCGGGGATTGAACCCAGGATCTCATATATGGGAAGCAGGCACTCAACCACTGAGCTACACTCGCTCCCAGGTTTCTTATGCTTTTTTGTTGATACTTAATTTTAAATCTGAAAATGACATAAAATCTAAACGTCTTCTAGAAAATGTGCATAGAAGTTGTAATAAAAGGAAAGATACTGTGCTGATATAGCCTCCAGAATTAACATCTCTGAGGTATGGAACTTTGCTTGTTTTGCTTTATTTCCATATAGAGAGTTACTAAGCAGACCTTTTGAGTACCTAACTGATACTAGGTACTGTGGGGGTCACAAATAAGTCAAGGAGCGTGTCAGATGGGAGCTTAGAATCTAACAGATGTACACTCAGAAAGTAACTATGAGACAAAGCAGTGCTGGTAAACCTTTTAATGATTAGTTTTATCAGAGAGAAACTGGCCATCTCAGTAAGAGTGTTCTGAATCCTTTCATTTCCTCTACGAGCTACAACTGCTTTTATCACAAGGTGGGAATCAATTAGCCAATCATGTCTCCTGTGTACTTAGTTAACAATTTCTTGGGAGGACCATATCAACAATAAGGAAAACAAGGAACCCAAGAAGTATATTATGCACTTCTGTGTATCAGTCACTTCACATACATTGTTTCATTTAATTCATCGTAAAACTTCTTAAAGTTGATGTTATTGACTTCATTAAACAGAAAAAGAAACTGAGGCTTAGAGATGTTTTAAATAACTTTCTCAAAGTTATGCATTTGGTAAGTAAAAAGATTTTAACCCGGGTCACCTTCTCTCCAACATACTTGGAATCCTGTGTGAAAACCCCAGTCTGCTGCTTATCCTCAGGCAGTTGTGCGCTTCCTTTTCCTGGTCACTGATCCAGTATTTATACTTGCTTTCTAGAACCCTTATTCCATGCCAAACAAAATTCTCTGTAGTCACATGTCTTCATAAAATTCTGTCTTCTTACTTTAATTAAAAACCTGGCTTTCTCCCCCAGTATGTTTTTTTTTCCTGCAGCCTTTGTAGGTGATCACTGCTCATTTTCACACATTTCATCAACAAAGGCTCTGGAGGTGATATCTTCTTTCTTCTAGTTCCCTTGCAGACCATTACTCCTCAACTCTTAGGTAAATTTAATTCTTGAGGTTTAGGCCAACTGACTCTTTTACCTACACCTTTCCTTATTGCCTCCCACTCTGTGTGGATGGCCCCATCTGACATCCCGGCCGCACATTTCTTGACCTCTCAATTTCCATGATCCTTACCTCTACACATTTTTCTCTGAATCCTAAATTCCAGAGCACAGGAAGATAATCTGTAAATATTTGTTGATTAAATAAGTGAACATCTTAACTTTTCAACACTCCCTTCGTTTTTCACATTTTACCCATTCTCTTGGTCCTTTGGCCCCTTCATTTTCTCCCTATTCATGAGCCCTTCCTATCTCTTATCTGTCCTAGACTATTTGGGCTATCATGTTTTTTTCACCACACCTTCCAGAACCAGCAAAAGGATTAGATTGACGAGATGTACAACTTGTTCACTCTTAATATGTGGCAATTTAAAAAAACCCAGAAGGGTAGATCTGAGCAGAGTGAAAGTAGAAGTGACACTATAAGGGGAAATCCTTGGATGGGAAAGAGTTCTGGAAGGGAGTTCTGAATTTTGACTGAGATGATACCTGATTTTAACAGACTATATTCTCAAAAGTCTAAACTTTAATCTGAAAATGACTAAGTACTTAGAAGCAACAGGATCAAGTTTTTCTCTACCAAGTAGTTATAAAGGCTCATAAATGAAGTTCTCTCAGGAAAATGAAGAGCTTGATTTTTTGGCAATTAATCATGCTTTATTTTTTATTAGTCACATAGCATTCCCCATTCATGTCAGCTAAAGAATATTTCACCCACTGCTCTGTTTGGCTGCCAGCCTCTTGTCTTGCTCTTCGGCAATTGTGAGGCAGATACCTTTTCCTCGGGGAAGAGAAATCCATGAAATCCATGGTTTGTTGCCTTTGCCAATAACGAAAATATTGGAGAGCCGGGTGGCAAAGCTGTTGCCATTGGCATCTTCACATGAACCACATCAAAAGAGCCAGGATGTCTCTCTCTGTTGGTGATCACACCAATTCTTCCAAGGTTAGCACCTCCAGTCACTATACACAGGTTATCAGTATCAAACTTTATGAAATCAGTAATCTTGCCTGTCTCCCAATCAATTTGAGTGGTGTCGGTCACCTTAATGAGGGGATCAGGGTAGCGGATGGTGCGAGCATCATGGGTCACCAGATGAGGAATTCCTTTTGTGCCTACAAAGATCTTCCTCACTTTGCACAACTTGTACTTGGCCTTCTCAGGTGTAATACGATGAACAGCAAAGCAACCCTTGGTGTCATAGATCAGACGGAAATTCTCTCCGGTCTTGTCAATGCTGATGACATCCATAAAACCAGCAGGATAAGTTATATCAATTCGGACCTTGCCATCAATCTTTATCAACTGCTGCATACAAATCTTCTTTACTTCATCTCCTGTCAGGGCATATTTAAGTCTGTTCCTTAAGAAAATGATGAGCGGGAGACATTCTCTCAGCTTGTGCGGACCAGTGGATGGACGAGGAGCAAACACACCGGTCAGTTTGTCCAGCATCCAATGCTTTGGAGTTGCTACACGGTTCAAATGCTTCTTGGGACCACGAGCCATGGCTGTGCTAGGCACAGAAAGAGAAGAGCTTGATTTTTTACACTATAATTTATGTTACCAATTTATACTTATTAAGTATAATAGCAAATTATAAAATAGACTATATTTATAAAAGTACAATGGTTTGAAGAGCTTATATTAAAATAATACATCAAAAAGAATGGTATTTGTTTCAAAACATTAAAATGTGCTTTTCTGACAAAATTATTCTTGTGGATCAGAGTAGAGAAATAAAATTCAATATAGCCAACTCTTACTAGTAAAGCATTTATAATGATAAACATCTAAAGTACTGCTGTATAGTGCTTTGTTTATGATAAATGCTAGATAATACTTATGCCTGACAGAATGTTTACTTATCAGGGCTATTATTTGATGTACCAACATCTTGCTTCAGGTAATTAAGTCTTTAATCTTGACCTAATTCTAATGTAGATTGAAACAAGAGGATGAAACAACTCTGAAATAATTCTAGTAAGTGGAGAGGATGTTGAAAAAGAAGGCTTTATTATTTATTTTTTTTAAGATTTATTATTTATTCCCCCCTCTCCCCTATTGTTTGCACTTGCTGTGTCTGTTCATTGTGTGCTTATCTTCTTTTTGGAGGCACCAGAACCAAACCCAGGACCTCTCATGTGGGAGGGAGGCGCCTAATCGGTTGAGCCACCTCTACTCCTTGCTTTGTTGTCTCTCTCATTGTATTTTCCTCCTTGTGTCTCTTTGTTGTGTCATCTTGCTGCGTCAGCTCACCCCGCCATCCTGTCATTTCAGCTGGCTGTCTTGCTTGTCGTCTTTAGGAGGCACCAGGAACCAAACCCAGAACCTCCTATGTGGTAGGCAGGAGCCCAATTGCTTGAGCCAGATCTGCTTCCCAGAAAGAAACTTTTAAAAGAAATACTTTGGAAACCAAACATTAGGAAAGGGTTTTGTTGGATATTATGAATTTCTAAAGTTGAACAATTAAAATAAATGGGGAAATTAACAGTAGACATTTGTCATTAGCAAAAAATGTATATATTTGGGAATGAGAGTTTCAGTTGAAAAATGTTGACTGTGGTCATTTAAGTGAGGAGAGGGCCCTATTCAACACGTACATTCTACTTATCTATTGCTGCCTTTCATACCACTCCAAAAATCTTGTATAAACAAACAGCCATTTATTATGCTCAAAAATTCTTGGGTCTATCTCTTCAGAGAGGAGACAGTGGGGATGGCTTGTTTCTGCTCCACCATGTCTGACACCTCAGATGGGAAGATTTAAACAGCTGGGGGTTGAAACAGCTGGGGCTGGAGGATCCACTTCCAAGATGATTTCTTCACTTACATATTTGGAACCTGGACTGGGATGACTTGAAGGCTGGGCTCACTGGGGGCAAGTTATACTGGCCTCTCCAGGTACCTTGGGCTTTTGACAGCATGTGGAGACTGAGAATTTCAAGAAACTGAGAAAGAAGCTCTAAGGCTTCTTACAAACTGTTGTGGCTCAAAAGTGAGCCCTTGCCTGATACACACAGAGTCAATTAGTAGACAGTGGGTTTTGAGAAGAGAAAAAGTTTATTAGGAAGGGCTAGCCTTGTGAAGACAGGAGGATAGTCCTCAAATCTGTCTCTGAACTGGAGAAACTTTCAGTGTTTTATAGCATTCAAAGAAAGGCAGGCTGACTTAGGATAACGAGAGGTGATGAGGTTAGAGATAGTCTTAACTACTGAACATGAGCAGATTGATTACATGCTTAGTTTACTTGAAGTTTAATGTTTAGGCTACTGTGCATGTCAGGCAGGCCAACTCTGATTAGAACTGTTTTGGTTAAGCAAGCTAATTTATAAATTTGGAGTGTTTAGTTCTAGGCTGATGTGTTAATAAAGGGCTGGCTACCTGCAAGGGTACTACCGACTTCAGGGAGCTACGTGCACGGGCATCCCCACTTCAGGGTTGCAAAACAAGATAAGGGGATAAAAGCGGAGCCAATCAAGAGTTGTTTTTTTATTGCCCAGTTACTGGGTGAAGGTTATGTAGTTTTAAAGCATAGCATCAGCATTAAAGAAACAAAGCTTGTAGGTTACATTTCAGTGAGTGTGATTTTTACTGTTATAATTAAGCAGTTTTCTCCTAGGTTAACTTATTTTTAACTGCGCCTATCTTTGCGGTTAAGTCCAATTTAGACTGGTCCGGCTGGAGCTGTTAAAAACACGAACTTATCTATGGGGTGTGTAGGTGGGAATTTCAGAGAAAAGAAGGAAACTTTTGCAACCTATTCACGGAGGGAGCTTCTTCGGAGAGTGGGTCAGTGCAGGGTGGGGTGCATATGAAAAATGGCCAGGGTCCTACGTAAGCTAGCCTTGGAAGTCATTCAGCATCATTTTTGCCACATTCTTTTGGCTACAAGTGAGTTATTAAGCCTAGCCTAGATCCCATTAGTTCTTTTTTTTTTTAAAGATTTTATTTATTTTTTCATTCATCCCCCCTTTGCTGCTTGTGCTCGCTGGGTCAGCTAACCACACCGTGCGGGCGGGCTTGCCTTCACCAGGAGGCCCCAGGAACCGAACCCGTGGCCTCCCATATGGTAAACGGGAGCCCTACTGATTGAGCCACAGCCGCTTCCCCCATTAGTTCTTAATGGGGGAGTGGCAAGGTCACATGGCAGTAGAGCGGGATGGGAAATATTGTGATCATCTTTGGAAATTACAATCTGCTACAACATTTTTTGGCAACAGGAGAAATAATTTACAACTTTCTACAGTGGTTAGCCACAAACTTTTAAGAGTAAATACTTAACATATTTTAGATATAATGTTAGCTATTTTAAAGATCTGTTAATGACATAAAGAGACTTCTTTTTCTTGTATTCCTAGTTTTTATATATATATTAGATAAAATTCTTCATTTATTAAAGGAGCTCATGAAAGAAAATACTGTAATTAGATTCTTACTCATTCCATTTGTTCATTTAGTTGGACATATATTAACCGAATATGCATTTTTAGGAAAGAGCTCTCCCCTGCCATTTTAAACACAAATATAGGATCTCCAGACTAGCAGAGACACTTTCTCTCAGTCCCACACTCACGTCTAAGAAAGGTATTCTTAGATATATGGGAATAACAAAGACTTTATTATAGGCATAGCAGAAGGTTAGAGCTTACAGTATACACTTTATCATGATGCGCAGTTTGGATATTGTATTGCTCAGCCACTTGCCAGTCTTTTACCTATTGGCACAATAAAGAGGGCCATATTTTTAAGGCCATTAGAGATTACGTCCAAGACTTTGGATCTTTGCTTCAGTGGTAATAGTGTGTAAGTGTTTAACTTGATCAGCAGCCTTTATTGGTTTCGAGCTGTACTATGTTAATTTTCAACCATTTTTTGAAATAAATTTCTGTCTGATTTAAGCTCTTATTCTATTCTTCTTAGCCCCTTTGGCAAAGGGGCCAGAGAGGAGCAGATGGTGTCATAAATAGTGGTTGTAACCGGAGGAAAGAAAACAAATATTAAGCACTTTTTTGAGTGTCCACGAGACTGGGTTTATATAGGGGCATAGTCCCATTTGGTGGCATCTGAGAAGATTTGTGGTCTTGTGAACTTGATACTGAATATTTATGATAGTTGAGCTCTTCTGTTTTTGCCTTTTGGCTTCATTTTATCACAACATAAGTCTTTGGTATATTGTGAATCCCCAAATTCACATCACTTTTAAAAGGAAGGAAATTCCTAGCAAAAACTAAGGACGTTCTTAGTATATCATATGTAATGGCATTAGTCTTTGGAGATTTTAATAATAAAGCTGATAAACTAACTGCATGATAGAACTATGATTTAGTAGTCAGTTAATTTGATGCCCAATGTCAAGTAATGCCCTTGGATAAGACAAGAGATATATTGTGGTGAGCAGCAAATGTTGCTGTGGGATGGTAGAACCCTAAATTAATTTTAGGAAGCTTCTGTCCATTTCATCCATTCAGACTGTCATCTGCACCTGGATGTCTGCCATTACCTCAAATGCTACATGTCCAAAATTAATTAATCATCTTTCCCACTAGACTTCTCCTACATGCCAAAGAATAAAGAAATCTAAAAAAAACTTAATTTCCTTTCTCAACTCTGGCATGTCTGTCTGACTCTACCTTAAATCTAATCCTTTGGCAAGGAAATTTGGAATTAAAATTTCTTCTGCTTTCTCCTAAGTGTTTTTATTTCTTACTTTGAATTATTTTTTAGATTTCCCTTTTAAATTTTCATTCCCCCAGGTAGGAGTCGGCATAGGCCTGATTTCTGCAGAGTCTCCTGACTTCCAGTCTCTCCCTATTTCAATTTATATTGCTTAATGCTATGGTACTAACCCCCTGCAAAAGTACTTAATTTTTGTTGTTCACCACATCAAATCAACTCCTGCATGCTTTTTTGCTTGTTTGCCTATTTGTTTGTGGGCTAGCGGGATTCCAGGGTGTAAGCACCTCAACTGGAAAAGGTTTTCTTCCATCATCACTTTTACTTAGCTATAAATCAAATGGCAAACAGACTCTAGACTATAATGAGTCTTCAACTGGGAAATGGAGAAAGAGAATGGAATAAAATTTAATAGGGCCAGGGAGAAAGGGGAGGTGAAGGACTAAGCTGTAGGTCTTGCAGCCTAAGATGTGTTAGGAGGGAGAATCAAGGAGAGGACCAGAGGGGCGTGGTGGAGGCTAGAGTCAAGAAGAAGCTGTTGCTGGCTCTGTGCACTCTAAGGTGATCACATCTCCCTATCGTGGAGGAGTATGGAGCAGTCAGGCAGCAGTTGCTCATCTTCTTCCCTCTCCACCTGAGATCTCAGGCTTTATGTCCACTCTTCTCAGGAGGAGTTTTTTCTCACTCTCAGCCAACACCAGTCTGCCACCTATGCCAGTTGTTCTGCCTCTATTCTCTCCCCATACACTCATCCACATTCTCCTCTTGCCTCCGCCCGTACCACTCTACTGAACTGCTGAATGGTGCTCTCTCATAACTTCCTTGATTTGGGGGTAGCCTTTGTCACCAATCACACTGACCATCCCCTGCATCTTGAACCTCAATGCCTTTGTCTGTGGGCCTGCATCTGACTCCCCACCCATGGAGTAGACTCTGCTGAAGGCCTGCCCTCATTCTCTTCTACTCTTTATCAGTAGTTTCTCCCTTCCAGATCTCATCCAGACGACAGGCATGCCTCTAGCTCTGCAGCCCTTCTTTTGAACCCTGAGTCCTGTGCTTTCCCGTCTGTGCCTTTTGCTCCTGCTATTCCTTCAGTCTTTTATAACTTTCCCCTAACATTTGGACTAAATTAAGAGATTGTGGTTAAGATAAAGTAAGCCTTTTACTCAGAATTAAGGGACTACTCAAACATTATTATATTCCCAACCCACTACAAAGACTGGTTTTGTGTTCGTCTTCCTTTATATGACTTAGCAAATTTTTGCTTTGACTAATTGAGTAAATATTTCTTTAAGGTCAGTTTCAACTAAGCTTCATGAGAATAGAAATCATGTACACTCATCTAGTTGACTCTGGTATTTCCTGTGCCACTTATAGTTCTTGGCACGTAGCAAGTGTACAGTAAATTTTTGTTGTAGGAAAGAATTAATGAAGAAGGGATTGACCATTAAAGATTAGCTAGTAAGCTATCAAACCTTATAGATATTTGGATTTTCTACATTTTCCTCCAAATATATAGCTTCTTTTTTTCCCACAATTATTTATTAAGTAGCTTTATTGAGATATATTCACATACCACACAGTCTATTCAAAGTGTATAATCAATGGCTCTTAGTATAATGACAGTGCTGTGCATTCATCACCACAAAAAGTTTTAGAACCATTTCATTACTCCAAAAAGAAAGACTCCACACCCTTTAGCATGCCTTCCCCAGCCCTACATAACCACTATTCTAATTTCATCTTTATAAATTGATTTATATTTACATTTTATATAGGTGGAATCATACTATATGTTACACAAGTTATTTAGTTCATGGTAGCACAGTCACACAGTATTTGTCCTTTTGTGTCTGGCTTGCTTCCCTCAACATAATGTCCTCCAGGTTCATCCATGTTGTCATATGCTTTATAGATTTCATTTCTTCTTGTAGCTGCATAATATTCCATCGTGAGAATACACCACGGTTTGTTTATCCATTCATCAGTTGATGGACACCTGGGTTTTTTCCAACTTTTGGCATTGTGAATAACGCCGCTGTGAATATTGGTGTGCAGATGTCTGTTTGTGTCACTGCTCTCAATTCTTCTGGGTGTATACCCAGTAGTGATGTTTGCAGG